>CAACVS010000092.1:149840-174190 GCA_900660405.1 Pseudo-nitzschia multistriata
CTASTAGTAGACCTATGTAAGACTACAGAGGTACGTGGTACTTGTGTACATCCAATGCCCAGTAGTACTGATTGTTATCATGTTAATCAGAATAATARCCCTTTCTACTAATACAACATAGGGGATTAAAAGTTAGAAATAAAGTAGCTTTTTGGTAGCTTTAAAGCTACTTTTWAGCTAGTAGTACTACTTTAAAGTTATTTTAAAGTAGCTGTTCTTTATGTAGAATTCAGCAGGTATAGTATAATTTCTACTTGGTAGGGGCAACCAGAAAGTTACTTTAAAGCTACTTTAAAGTAACTTTTAGGTATCTTTAAAGTAGCTTAAGAGTAGCTTTTAAGTCAATTTTTGGTAGGCAAGAGTACATTGCTTTGATTATTTCTTGTAGTAGTGGTGGGCACGTGTCATGTTGTACTGGTATACTAAGTAGGAGATGAGCATAACTATTCTTTACTTAGTCAGAGTAGTAGTAGTCTTGGGTACAGTAGCTTAAGGTAACAGGTATTGTGTTGTTTCGTAACGTCGCTGAGTTATTGTAGTAGCCTTGTCTTTCCTTCTTCTGTTATTGCTCTTGGACTGGTGCCAAAGGACATTCTGGGCCTCTTGGCACTGTGGTGCCGTATGTTCATACCTTTGTGGTCTCAGATTGTAAGGATCTAAGAGGTCAACTATTCAAACTTTCTAAGTGTTTGCCAAATTTAGGATTTGACTAATGTGATTAGATCTATGTGTAAATGTGTAATGGCCTGGGGTTTACAGGTTGGCATATTGATGTTGTTGACCTATTACTGTTTTGCAACAGGTTTGTCTCCATTGAAACACCTACTTGTTTGGTGGTAGGCCCATTGTGTTCCAGCGGTACTGGGGAAGGTGGGGTGTTAATTCTAGGTCCTGGTATCAGTGCGGTTGGAGCTGTTGTCAGTGTTGGATTTTTCCCGTGCTGTGGGTGCTTTGTAGCGGATTTCATACTAGGTGACAAGGATACAGAGGTGCTTGCAGTGCTCATATTGGCTGGGTTGGTGGCCATTGTGYCACACAGGGAAGAGTCTGCTGCCAAGTTTGCTCTGCATGAGTTCAGCTGTATTGCCCATTGGGGACAGGAGGTGGTATTCGAGGAGATCACCRATGTGATAGGTATATTGGCTGCATCCTTGGGTTGTGATCTGTTCCCGTGGGCGCCGGGCTACTACCAGRAGGTGGCAGGGGGCATAGTACAATGCCAAGGTGGTGTGGTGGTGGGGACTGTGGATTTACTGTTGCTGCTGTTGGTGATTGCTTGGCATGCCACCTCCCTGACAACTGGGTTGGTGAGGCCATTGGGAGGGTGGTGCCAATTTTTCCTTGCCAGCCAAAGTAGTTGGGTACAATGAGGTGGTTGAAGGTGAGGTGGGTGGGGAGGGGGTACCCCTCAAATGGGGAATTCCATTCCCTGGGGAARGGYAGGAGGCCAGATGGGTTTGGTGCCAGGTGGTGATCAAATCTATAGCAGCAGTTTTGGCTGGTGTCAAAGAAATCTTTGGTTCCTGTGTTGCTGTTACCTAGGCACCAAGTGGCAAGGGCCATGCACTTGTTCATTGGGTGGGTCAATTTGCTAAAACAGGTGAGGYTTTGCTGAGGCGCATTGTGAAAATAGGGGAAATTAGCTCTGCAGAAATTGTCTGCAGTGTATAGCAGTTGTRTGGCCCTGTGTGGGGCTRGAGCAATGTGGTTGCAGATCATGGAAATGTTGTGATAGAGGCCAGTGTGGCAAAGCTGGTGGTTGGGGCTGTCATTACTGCCAAGCTTGGGGTCTTTGTCTCCTGGCTGGTCAATGTCTTTRGGGGCATTTTGCCTGTAAAGGGAGTCTCAGGGTTGGCAAGGCTTTGTCTTGGTTGGAATCGACAGTGGCATGTTCCTGGTTAGTGTTTGCGGTGTCTTGGTTGATGTTTGCTGCCTGTTCTGGGTCRGCTGGGGGCAWGTGGGCRTTGGAGCTGTTGTTGTTGCTGGCGCCATTGYTGCCACTGCTGCTGCTGTKTTGAGAGAGGTCAAGGAATTCTGGGTTGAGTCCTGGRGCAAAGTTTTTTGGGCTGCTGCACTGGCGGAGGGCATTGTGTCCAGGCATTGGTGTCCCTGAGGGGAGGCTGCCTCAAGCCTGTCCTGGACAAGGATGTCTCTGGCTTGAGGGAGGAGGAAGGTGCGGAGGGCCACAGAAACAATGGTATTGGTGCCAGGAAGGAGCTYCAGGTTGCTGTTGATAGTGTCCTAGAGGTCCATCAGGGYGCCRGCAAAGTTGATGTCACGGAGGATGGCTGCCTCRTTGACAGGGTGTGGGTGGATGTTTGCTGGGACTGAGTGCAAGATGGCAAGAATTTCCAYTTATCTGACAGCTCTGGAGGCTGGGCAAAACATGGTTTGAGGTCAGGTAGGTASAAAGGGGTTGGGTGTTGGCTGGTTTGCAATTRTCCTATGTGTGGATTATGAGCTAATTTTGGGGTGGACGGGCGTTGAAGGTGTGACACRGTGTATTACAGAGGTTGGTTGTTTGAAGCAGAGATAAGGTTGACAATGCAGGCTACATTGCCATGGCCCCGTCTGATTGTAAGCTGTGGGTTCCTACAGCRTCTGGCATGATGCTGGTATCRTGGAGYTTGAGGTCTCTTGCTGCAGTCTGGATTGCACTCTTTCTATTACAGGTCCAGAGTGGGACTGGTTTCAAGGTGGGACTGGGATACTAACATGCTCTGATGTGTGTGGTGAGTGGTGTGCTGGCGTCCAGGAGTGTTTTTAGGCATTTGATGAGAGTTTGTACAGGACACAGTGCRCCTTTGCACTGTTTGTGGTGGATACTTGTGTACGAATACTTCCTAGAAGATCTTCCTGAATATACAAGTACGAGGTACGAAACCTAATGTGTGGATTGAATCTAAGATAGGTTATGAGTACAATAAAATTGCACAGTTTTTACTAGTCAGAAAAAACACCAGCACAAGGTTTGTCTCACCCTCCAGACAGAGCTATTGGGGAAAATTTTTGGTAAATCATACACACAACCATTGATAATGCCTGATCTCCTTTCACATCACCCTTGGGCAACCACATATAATTCCCTTGAGAAAGCACTTCAAGAAGATGAACAATTTGCCAAAACTTGTCAACAAAATACATGTCTATCAAAAAYGTGCCCATGAACATATTGACCACAAAATGCATCAATTGCCTTCAGACCTTCCAAATCATCCCRTCAATGATTGGGTCTTTGATGYGACACCAATATGCACTATTAAAGCACAAACKGAACAACTTCTATGGCACCAACAGCTTGGGCATATCAACRATGACTACCTGTACAACGCGCATAAATTTATCRATGGTATACCAAAATTTAAACACAATGATCCAATCCTGGATCAATGCCCTACTTGCATTCAATCTAAACAAACCAAAACACCAGCTGGCCAAAATTTGACGCACTCCTCCACTATCCTCTACCAAGGTCTCTCTATTGATTTCTCTTTTAGTGGCACATAATCAAAAGATGCTTCATGATCACAAGATTATGAAGGCGTCAATGGCAAAACAAGTTGGATCCTTATATCCAATCACTTCACCCGGTATTTAGTTGGCGATACTTGACTCTCAAAGGCATCTCCAATTACCTGGCTTAATTTTTTTTTGGATATCAACACATCAAATTGCAATGACAAATACGTCTACATGGACCAAGGCAGTGAATTATATCATAATCCAGAAGTCAGAAAACTCTTCACCCAGAAAGGATACCAAATACATCCAACAGGCACCRATTYCTCTCATCAAAATGGACCCGTCAAACGAGCTCATTGCACAATTGCTGACCCAATRCAATGTCTTCTCTCTGGAGCTAATCTCCCAATTAAATTTTGGCCCTATGCTTTTCATCATTCCCTTCGAATCCTGAATGCTTTACCTCAATGTACACAAACCAAATYACCACTGCAACTAGCCACAGGCAAGAAATAAAATTTACATTTTAAAAACTTTGGTTGCTGAGTTTGGGCACGTMCGTCCAGCCACCATTCAGCCAAATTCAAAAACAATTCCCAAAAAGGTATCTTTCTTGGATATCTCCCCAAACCACAAAGAATATCCTTTGGTATGACGTCAAAACAAACCGTGTARAAATTGCTTCTCATGCAAGCTTTGACAAAGGCATGAATGATTTACCAACGCAAGACATTCCACCAAATATTGTCCACTTACAACATTCTGAAAATGGCTCTATGATACCTCCCRGCAACACCAAAATTGGTGATAATGACCTCTGTTTCTATATATCGCCATTTCAAAATATCCTTGACAAAGAAATTTGTGTCAAATGAAAAAGTCCCAGCACTTTTGGCCTCCAACTTGACAAAGATGAACTAAACGGCTGTGCGTTCCTGAAAGATATTGCCAAGAAATCAAGTGCCACATCCATGTTCTCCAATTGGAAAAGTACAMAAAATAAAGTCTGCGGTGCATTTATCGTCTCCATCAATAACCAACCTGTCTTTAGTAAACAATCAGCTATTGAAATACTTGAATCCTTGGCCAAAAATGGTGTCACCACATTCAACATTCAATTTGCCCCAGTTGCCAAAGCTACAAGTATTTGRCGATGGAAAGAAGTTGACGATTAYAACTTACATGCACCAACAGACAAATTCAAYACAACTGCCAAAATAWACTACSCTSCTTTAYRTACCATCACTACCCTGCATACAGGTCTCCATATCCCATCTCACCTTGTCTCAGACAAAATGATATGACTCACAATCAATGCCCTTGCATTGCAAATGACTACTAAAGAAGAAGAGGCACTTGGCCATTTCACACGTCAAAAACTCAAGAAACTTGATAATTGGGAAGAATGGTTACATGCAGAATGCAAACAACTTGACCAATTTCACGACCTTGAAATGTATGGAAAACCAACACCACAACCTCCAAAATCAATCCTGCTGCAACCCCATTGGCAATACCAAGTTCACAAAACTGGAAAATGGTGATCTTGAAACTGTTGTGATGGATCCAAATGCACTGCTCCATTATTCCTTSCAATTGCCTCTACCTATTCCTCATGTGTAGAACAACCAGTACAAGGGTTATTCTTTGCCCTTACTCCTGCTATCCTCAATTACAAACTATGCTGGTGATGCAAAAGATGCATATGCTCATTCCCCACCTTCTGAAGTACCAACGTTTGTTACAATGGACGCACAATATGCAGATTGGTACAAATGGAAATTTGGCAAGCAACTTGATCCCACTCATGTCCTCCCCGTGCAGCACGCTCTGTAAGGTCACCCTGAATCTGGCAGGCTACTATGGGAAGAACAAATTTCTCTCCACAACTCAAATTCACAATGACAACTCACGAMAAATGTATTTACCAAACATTCTATAGAGACCAAAATACTAATGTTGCAACAAGTCGACGACTTCTTGATATCCTCACCAAATGCTACTATTGCAAATGAAATATATGACATCATTGGCAAGAAGATGCAGCTCCCAAAAGAAAAGAACATCCCGTTCAAGAACCTTGGCCTTGCTACATCATATAATGGTGTCGATATCAAACAAACAAAACACTACATCAACATTTCTTGTGAAGACTATATTGATTGCATTGTCCGATCTCATAGCTGGACAACACCCAAAGACAAATTGACTAGCCACCCAACTGCCCCTCTACCTGAAAAAGCACTTGATCAAATATTTSACAAAGATGGGCCACCTGAAGGATCTCCAGAACACAAGAAATTGAAARCCAACCAYGGCTTTGCATATCGCACTCTGCTCCTTGGCAAATCCTTTATGCATACAATGTTTGTCATCCCGACATTGGTTTCACTGTATCCACRTTGTCCAAATTTTCTTTGAACCCTTCCAACCTGCATTTCAAGTACCTCAAAGGTGTAGCTTTATACCTTTGATGGACCAAAACATGGGGTCTACGATATTGCAAAACTACAATATTCCAAGACAAYGAACTCCCAGATGGAAACTTTGACRATTMTCTGATTCCCCTTGCRGACAATCTCCCAYGATTTCCACCCTTACCTACTAGTATTGTCACCATCACTTGCATAGTTGACACTGCATACACGAATATTAAGCCAAAGCAAAAGTCCATCACCGGATTTGCAATCATGCTYGCAAATGCTGCCATTGTGTATAAATCGAAAACCCAAACACAAACAGCGCAGAGCTCCACTGAAGCCGAATTCTATGCYGCTGTTTCTGCTGCAAAAATTGTTCTGTACCTCTGGTCAATTCTTGCTGACCTGGGATTCCCTCAACAACAACCAACAATGTTGTATGAAGATAACGTTTCTACAATTAAAATTGTAAACTCAGGAATCCCGACTGAATGCTCACGTCACATCAACATACCATATTTTGCAATACAAGATTGGAAATGAGACTTATACATCAATATGCAGTTCATCAGGGGGAAAATCAATCCATCAGATGCACTCACTAAACCTCTTGGTTGGGCCCTTCACAATTGTCATGTACGCTGACTCTTCGGGCACTTTGCCATTGTTCCACCCAACTGATATCCTCCTTCCTCATTATTTTTTCTATGATCTGCTTGATTTACACATCACAGATCATGGGATGGTGCTGTCTGTAGGATATCAGATCGTGAGTATGATTCATATCTACGACACATACATATGACACATATATATGATTYATACACATCATACATATATGACTCGTCGCTCTATCCAATGGATCCATATGATTGACATGACTTAGTTGATTCACGAGCGCGAGTGACTCAACTCATTTGATCCACACATCACTCGATCTTCATTCTGATTGGTCTTAGATTTCAAAGTTCATTGATCCTYGATAAGAGCATTGACTCACTTTTCTTTTACTAGTAGCACACGATTTATATCACTATTAGATAGTCACTCCCACAGATAGCACATAGTATACTGGAATAACAACTTCATCAAAATAGTAACAAGAAGAAGGGGATCCGGCATTCTCAGATCAAGAATCAACCAACAAGTGTTTTTTAAATTGGAGTTTTCCATACCAGTATTGTAGCATCCTACGTACAAATTAGTACTACCAAATATTCTGATGTAAAATACTTMATGGTTTTTTAATCTAGCGACAGGTTGAAATCGGGAASCCAAATGAGGTGTATTGTTCCCTCTGTAGAGCCGTGTGAAATTTGTACTGGTTCCGGACCTGTCTCCACCTCATTAGGGTTCGTACCTCGTACCGTACCGGCCGGTACGTACCCTACTGTCAAAACAGAAAACATGACGTTGACATTTAATCGTACCGGTAGAGAAAATACAAAATACAGGAACTACGGCACACGGGCGATGTACCGGTACGACCAGACGACGTCTACAAAGAAAATTCAAAAATATCGGAAGTTCAGTAGAAGTGGTGTGAATACGTACGGTACTACATTCAGTACATGAAAGACCAATACTCTACCGTAACGTACCCTACCGTACCGTACAGAAGTACTTTATCCGATGGTCTCCGGGAACTTTAGCTGAATTCGTAAACACGACCCTGCTTCCGTGTGGTAGGAATGCGAGTCATCGTACAGTATTAGAAAATAAACCACAAATACTTATGGTTCCTACCGATACGTACGTACCGTTGGACGTACCACGTGTAGTCGTTTCGTTCTTTGGAAACCGAAGGCAGCACCGTGGGACCTAAACGGTGCGTTCCTTAAAATACGCCGTCCTTTTTCGGCTTCTCTCTAATAATTATGATACCGGGATTTGACCGTTTTTGTGCGTCGAAGGAGAAAAGTATTGGAAGCAGAAAGAATTGAGAATACTCCAACCGTCGTCCCGAGCACGAAGTTCACTACTCGTACTTGCCGAGTTCGTACTCGTACTTACTGGCCGGACGACTGACTTAACACACATTCCATGGAATCTGTCCATACGCAGCTCAGAACGCAAGAAAAGAAAAGAAAAGAAATCTGAGGAGACATTGAACGCAATTTCTCTAATACAGTACCAAGCAATATCGCACAATCTTTGATTTGCATCAATAATAGACGGCTTCTTATCAATTTACTATTTCACTTGGAAACTGGGTATTCAATAGGAGTGTTTCCATCATTGACATTATTTTTAAACCCTTGCATGTCAGAGATCTCTCAACCTGACGCGTAACTGGAAGTAAATTGCTGATCTCCGTAATTTTGACTCTGTACAAGACCACGACCCGGTTTAGAGCAGAAAATAAACCAACCCAAAGAAACCAATCTATTACACTACAGATCAGTTATCTGGAGACGAGGAACGATGGACTCGTCGAATCACGAACACACCGCATCCGCTGCTAGGCCGCCCCGGGCCTCTCCACTTGCAGAACCCAAGAATGGAACACCAACTGCGGTAAAGGACACAAATATCGCATCAACAGCAGTGAAGAGACCCCTTGCCTCCGCGACTCTAAGTCCCTGTGCACACGAAGCCCCAGCCGCTCAGGTCGCCGCTGCTGACAACCAGACGAGGGAAAACACGACGAATTCCAAAGCCATTCAGAACACGAAAAAGAAGAAACCCTTCCAGGCTCAAAAGCAATTACCATYTAAAGCGAAAAAGACCTTGAAGAAGACAAAGAAGAAAAAGAAATTTTCATCGATTCTTTCGGGAATGATGAAACCAAAAGAAAAGAAGGCAGCAGATCTGGTCAAGGATCGAGAAGAAGCACTGCGCAAGCATTTGGGCGGGGGGGCTTTTGCGAAGGTGGACAAGATATGATTAAACCTCGAGGCTACGATATCAAAACGTACTGACAGGAATTTATAACGAATATGCATGAAAACTACATCGAAATACTATTACATGAGTGTAAGAAGGGCTACTATTATTGTGTTGTTCGTTGGTACGACGCCTTTGATTCGATGGACGCTGTATGTGTCAAGGGAAAGGAGTTGCTTCGATTAGTAATGGTAGATTCTCTCTTCCGTCATCTCGAGTGGTAAATGATTTTCGTAGAGGTAGCATAGTGCAGGTTGGGATTCAAATTCATGGCTAGATTGAAATAAAGGGCAGGAAAATGGGAAATCAGAAAACTGTACCCACTAGCCTACAAAAGTAGATCAAAATGGTTTGGGTGATTAAGAGCGGCCACATATACGAAAAGGATTGGTCCCCAGTCAGAGATTGACTTTTTCTTGATTGTTCTTTTCGAAATAGGAGTATCATGATTTACCATCCTTGGATGTACCATGTACTATGGAATTTCAAAGTAAGACACGATGAGAAAAGTTGAAACCGCATGGATCCAATCTGCTGAAAGTAACTTCTAATTTTGAGTAAATCCACAATTTTGTTGGTTCATTGTATGCATGGAATGGTTGCTCTCTCGTCAGAATTTCTCCAGAAGTACATATGACTGCCATGACTTGCCTTTTGATTGCGAGGGCAAGCAAAAACTGTAGAAAAATTTTTGGCGTTCGTACTGAACGATGCAACATTTTAGAAAGTACTTCCAATCTTTCGCCATAAAGAAAATAATCAACAATGAACATACACCATGGCTATAGTAGTGTCTGTGAAATAATGAATGTGTCTAATGGTTTACGTGTTTCTTCACAACAAGACCATACGAGGACCCGAGCTACTGCAAGGGAACTTAACAGAAAACTAACGTAGCAACAAATAACATTGCTATACAAATAATGGATGAATGATAGCTTTTACGGACACTACCGGGCACTCCATTTAGCCTGTGGATGTCAAGACAACGAACCGAACAGCGCAAACATGTGGGATATCATTAGCAACAGATTTTCCTTTACGCGATTTGTGCCGTTCAAAGATATCATAGTGCTTCACAGGAATCTGGTTCACAAAAGAAGCAAAACATCGATGTACCAATTACATCATTGAAAAGGCCACCCATCCGATAAAAGCCTGGGTTGCGAACCCCAGGGCCATCGCCGCCCCCACTTTCGTCGAGACCGTTTCAAACTTGCTGCTGCTTCCGGACATATATGCAGTCAAATCCATTGTGACATTTGTTAATGACCCCGCCAATCCATTCCTACTGAGTGGTAAATCAACGGTCGAATATAGAATGTGCTTCTCCCTTGGAAGGAGTTGGAGGTAGGGGGAATCGCCTGCAAACGAAAAGGATGCCGTGGTGACATAACGCCAAAAGTGCAATCCAAAAACATATCTATCACCTTCTTTGCCCATTTTAAACACGTCATCTTCGATCAAATTCGTGGTGATAGAAATATCGATGGTGGTATTTCCGAATCCCGAGAGACGCGGGAAGTAGATTGTCAGAACCGATACGGCGTCGGGGTTAGCAGCTAACGTTTGTGTAACTGCCGTGTACACATTGGGTGGAAGGTAGATCTTGTCTGACCCCGTATCGACGTGGTAGGGTGTAGGTTCCATGAGAGGGGCGCTTCCGTCGACGTCTATCTGTGAAACAGTTGTCTCGTAGGTGAGAATTTCGTTCCGGACGATCTCAATCTTCGGAACTGCGTCCGAACGGATCCCCTGGGATGAATCGGCCTCTGTGTTCCCAGTGCCACTCGTGTCAATCACCTGCCCGGCCTTACCATAAGTGAGTTTGCCCGAGGCTTTCCCAAGGGTTCCGTCCCAGCTCAAACTCCATTGATCTGCCTTGCGGCGAGCCATAGCCGAGTTGAAATTTGAGGGAAGCTCGACTACGTGTTTGGGGCATTTACACCCTCTCGTGTCCGTCGCAGGACAGTAAGACCTTCCGCCAGATTTATCTTCCCTGTCATCAAGCTTGGGCCATGTGTCCCAATCAATATCTTGCTCAAGCACAAAGGTGTTTGATCCAATTCCCGGAATTCCACCCAAACCCCAAGTTCCACGGACGGTAGAAAGCTCCAGTCCCTTCGACCCCTCGTCTATACCTCCGCAAGAATTCCCTGTCAGGCCCACAACCTTGTCCATGACGGAAAAAACTGAATTTGCTGCTGGGGTGCTCTCGTCRTCATCGTCAAGTTCGACCAGGTTACCAACATATGAAGGTCCGAACCATCCGTGTGTTCCTCCTCCATAACGCAGACACTGGCTCAAATATTTACTGGGAGAAGTAATGGATGCATCCGACACCAAGCGCTTCACTCCATAGACTCGATTGGGATTTGGAATGTCGCAAAATGCAAGGGTGCTAGATCCCTGGAAATCGCATGGGAAATAATCGATAATAAAATGAAATAAAATAGAGCAAAATTAGTGCATATTTTCTTCGGTGGGTTCAAATACATGCTCGTAACTTGTACCCAAAAAACAAAATCCAAATGCATTGATGATTTCAGTTGGAGGACATGAATACTCGCGCCCGATTTCGTTGCATCGTTCATTTTCGTTCTATTCAATTCTCCTTCATGCACTCACGGAATCTATCATCAAGAGTTCTCCTCCTAAATTTCCAAACAGCCGAAATTTACATCCAAATTCCGCTTCTGAACACCAATATCCAAAAGCTACGTCCATGGTGTGCGAGTGCTGATACAGTTCCGGAACTCCTTGTCCTCCCACCCCAACCATTCCAATACTGCTAGTCGCGAGAAAGAGGGCGACGACTGCAAGAGAAAAGATGCAGCCGTTGCTAGTACGAAGTTTAATCATTTTCTGTAGCATTTGGCGTTGTGAATTTGGACGATCTGGCCGATATTTCTATGTGGCGATGAYGCATGAATTCCTACTTCTAACAATTGTTTTCTTTTGATGGAAAGTAATACCCATGTTCGACTCTAAACATGTTGTGCGATGACGATGACGACGACAAAGACAACGACAACGATAAGGAGGACGGCACGGCCATCGAAGACCGACGAAAAACACAAAAATCTGGATTACAACTACGTACCGTACTACGGTACATGTACCATACMCCGGACTAAGTTTCACGGATGAGTAATTCACACCCGCTTGTGTTTCACTCGACAATTTTTCCGAAGTTTGATCGATAGTACTGTTGATGAACAGACGTCGAGCGCGGTCAAAATAATTATTTGGCCAATAAAACATTTTTGTTAATTATTTGTCGAATGAGTCATGAATTACAGAGTCGATTTCAGGTATGAAATCTGTGTGAGAAACACTCACATTCCAATATGATCTCATTCTTTAGTAATTTATCTAGTCAATAGGATTAATTTTCTTTAAGACTTCGTACAATTACAGTATCGAATCAACATAAATTACTAAAGAAACAAACAAGCCAATAGATCTTTCTGTCTATCGCCAGTAGCACTCAACCAAGGAACTGTGTGTCACTACTGTAAGGCAATCCAAGGATATCGCCACATATAACAACCAACAGCATCCATGGATGCTTGACAAATCGATCAAAATGTAGAACAATAACTCGCCTGACTGGGTGACAGTCACCACCAACAACAAACACAGGCAAAGCAAAGGCGGAAWCACCAGGAAGAGTGACACCACCAAGAAGTTCACTGGACATGACAAAGGGGACCTCGAAGGGATTGTACTCACAGAAGATAGAAGCATCACCCAATTCACTGAATTACAGGATAGACTACAAACAATTGGAGGGTCCAAATATATGCCSAAAGTAGGCTTGTCAATTGAGACACTTAAACGATTCAACAGGAGCAGTTTTGCCCCCAGAAAGCCAACCAAGGAGGAATGGACTGAAAAGAAGATTGTGGAGGGGGTAAAAAAAGATGTGGAGAACAAAGAGCTGAAGGAGGTACTAATCGACATGTACAAAGAGCAAGTTAAGCAGAGTGTGAAGGATGTCACAACATACTCGAGAGACATGAAAAAGGTGTACTCACTCGCCCTCGGACAAATCGATGATGGAATGAAGGAGAAACTGAAAAGCAGTGACGACTGGGAGAGAGTCAAGACTGATTGATGCCCTGTCAAGCTGCTAAAGCTGTTGAGGGACATATGTGTTCAAGGCAACAAAACAAAGATCCACACCCCCACAAACCTAATAAGATCTCTCCGGAAACTTATATGCACTCGACAGCGCGRAATGGACTGCACCTCATGTGTGCAGACAATTATTCAGTACGGTGAAGTCCTGGAAACCATCGGTGGGGAGTACATCTGCCCTGCGTTGATCAAACATGAACTCGATACCAATAAGAAGTACAAGGATGAAGGCAGGACAACATACCAGGAGTATCTCCAAATGGACCATAACGACAAAACGAAATGTCACAACGCGTTCCAAAAGTTCCTGGCTGCAATAATAATTGAGGGCAGCGATGAAGAAACAAGCACACTGAAGGAAACACTTGGAAACCAATACAGCCTGGGAGAGGACAAATATCCCACGACAACAACACAGGCATTAGRTATGTTAAGTCACTTCAAGGGCTCGCGAAAGACTGCACCAAGACCAAGAAGTGGGAACAGCAGCAGCAGCAGCAGCAGCAGCAGCAGCAACAACAACAACAACAACAACAACAGCAGCAGCAGCAGCAGCAGCAGCAGCAGCAACGCAACAGTAACAAACAAAAAAAAGAATCAAAAGAAGCGACAACATTCGTAAACAAAGGAGTGCCTTCTGCGGGCAGCGGGTCAGGAAACAAGAATAACTTGACTGCAAGACAGATGTTGATGATGGCTGTCAAAAACGACGACGATTTTGAACACGAGATGGACAACTACTTTCAGATATGCATTGAAAGCTGCAAAAGGAAGCAATACGGAAACACCCTGTGGCAATGAMCAATCGTATGAAATGAAGGAGTGTGGCAGAGATACAGTTTCGACGAGTGAAGCRGTTGAAACTGAGGAGTGGAAGGAAGACTGTATAACGGATATGCCGGCAGCAGGAGTGCCGCTCAGCATTGACAAGACCAACAGTACTGTGCTAACACAACAGACAAGCAATAAGGCCAGCAGGGTGAATCCAAACTGGATACTTCTTGACAGCAAATCGTCATGCAATCTCATAACTAACCCAGAGTTGGTCACCAACATCAGGAAAGCACCAGATGGAGACAACATGAGTATCTATTGCAACTCAGGCGTGGCCCATACAGACCAGATAGCAGACTTTCCGGGATACGGACAGGTCTGGTTCTATCCAGACGGGATAGCCAGCGTACTATCACTGGCACTAGTGTCGGATACTCACAGGGTAACCATGGATACTTGGGTTGATAATGCAATCCATGTACACAAGCCAGATGGCACAACCCAACGTTTTGGRCGATTGCCTTGCAACTTGTATTACCACAATGTGAGTGAACGACACAAGTCTACGGTGCTGACAATACTGACAGTCAAGGAGAATCAACAGCAGTATTCCAACCTGGACATAAGATGGGCCGACAAGGCGTGAAAGCTTCAAGAGGTCCTTGGGTTTCCAACTGCAAAAGACATGATGAGAATGCTTGACAACAAGCTAATAGCAAACACAGCTGTTACCAGGCAAGATGTCCTGAATGCTGAGGTAATCTACGGGAAACACGCTAGTAGTATTGTAAAGGGGAAGCAGGTCAGGAAGACCCCAGGATACATGAGGGAGGACCTCACTATAGTCCCCTATGAGGTGTTCAACAGGTACCGAGAGATCACCCTGCATGTTGACATCATGACTGTAAACAGGATACGATTCATCCATACGATATCTAGACACATACGTTTTAGGACCGCACATGCAGTAACCAACACCAATGCAGACACCATGCTTGACTGCATTAGAGCCCTATGCGGGCAATACAAGACACAAGGGTTTGTGGTCACTCAAGTGTGCGGTGATAACCAGTTTGAATGTCTAAGAGATGACCTGCTGCAACTTGATCCACCAGTGCAGTTACACTGTGTAGGAGCAGGACAGCACRAGCCAACAATCGAACAAAGTATACGGACTGTGAAGGAAAATGTGCGATGCCACTTCAATCACATACCATTTAAGAAGCTACCAAAGTGGTGTGTGATTGAGTTAATTTATGCGGTGGYGTTCTGGCTAAACTGCAGAACAACAGGAGTGAGCAAATCTCTTTCAGCACGGGAACTAATGACAGGAATACCCCTCACAGGAGCGGACTGCAAGTTCCAGTTTATGGAGCCAATACTGGCACACGTTGACGACACCAACAACACRATGGAGCCACATSCGGTTGACGCACTGTACTTGAGGCCCATGGGGACCCTAACAGGGGGATTCTGGGCATATGACATGAGCACAGGCAAGCGAATCCACATAATGTCTGCAACTTCAACACCTTTAACCGACAGCATGGTAAAGCAAGTCGAGGCCATTGCTGAGGCCCAAAAGTGTGACAGTGGCATCATGTTTGGAGATGGGGATGGAAACACCACCATCCTGGATCTCGATACCGCTGAAAACCAAGATGATGATGACGCCTCCAATGCCATGTATAAGGATGACGATGCAGATGAAGATGAGTCGATTGGATCAGTAGACCCAGAGGCAATCAAGGTTAACAACGTTATTGACCACGTGGCAGAAGATCAGGATGGGCCAGGAGCAGCCAAACAGGAGATGCTGGACACCAATGAAAGTGTAAATGGTGATCCCAACCAGGACTTTAACAATGAACAACAGGGACCAGCAGAGGAGATGCCTACTGGACAGGAGGATGCGGAAGATGTACAGACGCATCCTGACGTGGGTGAAACCAAGGCAATGGAGAGCCCCATAAGCTCACGGCTTAGGCCCACAGTTCACCATACTCACAACAAGTTTGGGGAACACAATGGCTTTGGAACAACCATTTGAGATTGCTTGCTTTTCACTGCTGGGTACCGCAATGTGGTGGAGCGCCTCAGTGGGCAACATGAAGCAATAATGATGGTTGTAAACGCTATACAGCAGTATAACAACCTTGAGGCGTCCCCCGTAACTCCACAGTATGGAGTGAAGAAGGGGATCAAGCTATTTGGCGAGGCCGGCGTTAATGCCGTACTAAAGGAGCTACAGCAGATCCATGACCGAAAAGTATTGTCTGCTCTGGATCCAAAGATCATGACTAAAGAAATGATACAACAAGCGCTGCCATATCTCGTGGTCTTTAAGAGGAAAAGGGACACCTCTGTCAAAGGAAGAGGATGTGCAGATGGACGGAGACAGCGTGAATATATCCGCAAAGAGGATGCAACTTCACCAACTGTGTCTCTGTACGCTCTAATACTGTCCTGCATAATAGACGCTATTGAAGGCCATGACATGGCAACAGTTGATATACCTGGGGCTTTCCTGCAGACTGATATGCCGGAGGGAGAGGATGTCTACATTCGTCTAGACGGACCAATGGCTGAATTACTATGCAGGATAGACCCAAAGATGTACAGCAAATATGTCCTCAATAAGAATGGAAAGAAGACACTATTCACCCATGCGGAGAAAGCTATATGGGACGTTGCGTGTTGCACTGCTGTTCTGGGAGAAGCTGTACRGGCAGCTCAGTGAGTGGGGGTTCAAAATGAACCCATATGATCCATGCACAGTTAACAAAATAATCAATGGAAATCAGTGCACCATTGTGTGGCATGTTGACGATCTTAAGATATCACACAAGGACCCAATAGTGGTCACCAGCATTATTGAAGATTTGAACAAGAAGTTTGGCATTGAGTCGCCTCTAACTGAGACTAGAGGCAAGATACATGATTATGTGGGAATGACGCTTGATTATTCAGTTCCGGGGAAAGTTATCCTGAGCATGTTTGACTACTTGGAGGACGTGCTGCAAGGACTCCCTGACAGTCTTTGTGGACAAGCAGTGACGCCTGCAGCAGATCACCAATTCAAGGTCAACGAAAACGCGGAGAAACTGAATGAAGATGATGCAACCTGTTTCCATCATTATGTAGCAAAACTTCTGTACATGGCAAAGTGGACAAGACCAGACATCCAAACAGCAATTGCTTTCCTGTGTACTCGCATCACATCACCAGATGTCGATAATTGGAAGAAGCTCAAGCGAGTAATGAGCTATCTCCGGGAGACCCCTTTTCTTCCTCTGGTRCTGGGTTGGGATGGGACCGGCAATGTGTACTGGCACGTTGATGCRGCTTTCACTGTTCACAGTGACATGAGAAGTCACTCTGGAGGAATGATGACACTAGGCCAGGGTGCAGCAATAACAACATGCACAAAGCAGAAGCTTAACACTAAGAGCTCAATGGAGGCAGAAGTGGTTGGCGTGGACGACAACATGATGTTCATCGTGTGGGCGCAATATTTCTTGCTAGCCCAGAAACAACACATGACCGACAATGCATCAGATGAAAGTTCGAAGACACTAAGGCTAATGAACAGCAACATCCTTTTCCAAGACAATGAGAGTGCAATCAAGCTTGAAAGAAATGGAAGAGCTTCCAGTACAAAGCGAACACGCCATATCAATATCTGATATTTCTTTGTCACCGACCGAGTAAAGAAAGGGGAGGTTACAGTTGAATACTGCCCAACAGACGACATAGTCGCCAACTATTTCACCAAACCGCTCCAAGGAGCAAAGTTTAAGAAGTTTAGGAACACCATCCAATGCGTATCAGAGGTACAAAGAAATGTACCAAGGCGCCCAAGCTCTCTGTGTGACCAGTCAATATAGCACCAAAGCAGGAGCAGCAACTGCGTGAACTGTGGTAATGATCCGAGGAGTAAAATCAACGTCACTACAGATAACACGCGATAAGCTCACTACGGTGAGGAGTGTGTTGATGAACAGACGTCGAGCGCGGTCAAAATAATTATTTGGSCAATCAAAACATATTTGTTAATTATTTGTCGAATGAGTCATGAATTACGGAGTCAATTTCAGGTATGAAATCTGTGTGAGAAACACTCACATTCCAATATGATCTCATTCTTTAGTAATTTATCTAGTCAATAGGATTAATTTTCTTTAAGACTTCGTACAATTACAGTATTGAATCAACAAGTACCRRTACGGACGGGTATCACCACACAGCTGTTCAAAATGCTCATTTTGGAGTTTTTCGTTCAACTTTGGCGTTAATTTAGAGTTAGGGTTAATACCAAAATTCTTTAGGAATCAAGCAATCTGATTGGTTAATTAGACAGATCAAAATATCGAAAACTGTACTCCCCTGACACAGCTGTTCAAAATGCTCATTTTGGCGTTTTTCATTGGACTTTAGCGTTAATTTAGAGTTAATCAACTCCTCTATTATTGCCATTAGCCAATCATATTGCTTGATTTCAGTATTGTTATCCCTAACTCCAAATTAACGCCAAAGTCGAACAAAAATCTCCGGTTGAACAGCTGTGACCAGGGACTTTTGGTATCAACGATTTTACCATGTACCTTCACTACTAGACCCGTTAGTGGAATGGAATTAGTGGACGCCACTTAAGACACTACTTAGACCCATTTGAACAGTCCCACAAACTAAGTATGAAATTTGATACTCAAGGGGGGGGGGGGGGTGAGAGAATTTTTTTTTTTTTGGTAACGTAGCATATATTATGGTAGCATTTCTGGTAGCAATTGGTAGCACTTCCGGTCACAATCTGGTAGCAATTATAGCTACCATCTGGTAGTGATTCTGGTAGCTGGTAACGGCAGTTGTGGTAGTAAAGTATGAAAATGTTTTTAGTAGTATAAGTAGTGAGGCAGTACCACATACTAGTAAATCACAGGGGCCTTGTTCTCTTCGTGCTACTACTACTACTACTAGTCATGCATAGTAGCAGCACTCTTATCAGTGGTACCGTTTCCCAATGAGAGAGCTGTCCCATGAAATTAAAAATTGTACCATATGGTACATACTGGTGTAGGAAAGATATCCTACCAGAAGTGGACAAAAAATGCTACCAGATTGCAGACTAAAAATCCTACCATATGGTAATGGTTTTTGTTGCAATCTGGTAGCATTTTTTGTCCACTTCTGGTAGGATATCTTTGTTCCTACCATAAAAAATGCCTTAATATTTGATTTCCCTCAACCCCCTTCCTCRACTTCCAGTCCATTGGACTCGATATTGCTCATGACTGAATACTCTCTTTAGGGCGCCAGCAAGCTTCTATTCTCACTACCACAGTATTGCCTGGTAACATGGCTCCTTGCATGGTAAAATTGTCCATACCGRACGTCCCAGAAGTAAGGCGGTACCGTACGCCAACTTTAGCTACTAACTAGGACTATTAGTGGTAAGTTTCCATGCTAGCAAGTGATTGACAATTCCCTGGCTGTCAATTTTTTCTCATTCTCCCGTCTTTATTTCCCCTCTCCTCCCCCCTTGACACAAAAAACTACTTCCTCCGTCTCACTATGACTGTACTATGACTCCAATTTCGCTGTCCAGTTTTGAAATTCCTTTTATTTACTTAAACACTCATCAAAAAGTTTCATTTAACCCCAGATAAAATATGACTGTGTACATCACTTAGAATCAGTACTGAAACTAGAAATGTGCATGCACATGATTAAAAATTATATTTTAAATTTCCAGATGAAAATACACTGGTGTATTAACACGGCAGAATCTAAAGTTTGCATTGACAATGGTATCAAACAGCACCTCTTTTGAATAAAAATGACCAATATAAGAAATCAATACTAATCTGAAGTATAGTCTCCAATAGTACTAAGTATTGGCTATCATGTGCAAGTAGCATATTATGAAAATGACCATTGGAACCCTTTCAACCGGTAACTTAAAAATGATATTRAAAAATAGCCCCATTTGGAGGTTTATAACTTTATTATTCCTGTTATGACATTAAAAGCCACAACATATTCAAGTAGCATTAAATAAGATCAGTTGAATAAAAAAGAACCATTCAAATTGCCCAAATAGTGATTTTATTTCAGTAGTAAATGTGTTAGGGTACAATCATTTGGGGACAGAAGAAGTACTTAAATATTTCTGTCAGTGGTCTGTACTTGAGAATTGATATTACAAGTAGTACTTACTACTGGATCACCTCCATTACTACTTACTAGTTGGGATCTCATAGTAGTGAACACCGTAAACTGCCTGCTGGATAAGKGGGCTCTGTTGGCGCTGCTTAATTCTCAAGTAGTAAGCACTGATTTTATATCCCCAGTAGTAAGGACTGCTAATAGGAGTATTTTGGGACCAGTGAGAGATCAAACAATGGAAATAATTTTATTTTTGTTGGTTGGATGCCATTTTAACTGGTTTCAACAGATAAAATGAGCTAAAAATGTCTATTAGTATTTGTAGTAAGGGGGTTCCCAATAACTTGCCAGGACAGGACTTACCATCAATAGCTCTATCATTAGCTACTGCACAGGAACCATGCCAATTTCATTTTTTTCAGAATTAGTGAATTCCCAAATACCTTTTTTTAATACTAAGAATATCATAACAAGTGATCACCCCACTAATCCCATGTATGGGAGCGTTTATTACTGATGGAACTGGATAGGAAGGCTTCTGGTCTTCCTCCTGTTATGGCTAGTGGAGCCTCTTCCAGGAGGTGGAAACTTGCCTGGAGCTGGTGGAGGATCAGCAGCACCTTGAAGGGGAATCATGACCTCTTTAAAACTTTCCTCTGAATTGCCATTTGAATCATCTGAAGAGGATGGAAGTGTAACTGGTCTAATTTAGTTCCCTTCCCCTTCATTGGCATCAGAGATGTACACATTGGTATATCTCATCACCTTGTTGTAATAAGAAGTATGCTTCTTCTCAGGTTCAATTTGGTAGTGCTGAGCTTCCATTGAATCTGGAGCAATAGGTAGCAGCAACTGATAGAAGAAGAATGCGTCCTCTCTGTTTTCAATGCAACAGCCCATGTTGCTGAAGCTTGAAGATATCCAGCTTCCCCTTCCTCTCCTCTGGAAACAAGTTATCTCTGCTAGCAAACTTCCTTACAAACTGGTTGTTAGGATCTTCCACAGTACCATCCCACCAAAGGTAATGAAACTTCCATTCATTTTGCTCTCTGATAGGTTCCTTACCAAGACCAGCATAGTGGTTAGGAATTTCCACAGGCTTGCACACAGAAGGAAGAAAGTGACCTTTGTATTTCCCTGTACCTGCTTCATTCTTCRGTCTGTAGTAATAGGGGTGCCAACCACCTAAATTATCAACATCATTCCAGTCTTCAGGTTCTCCTTTCTCAATCTTTGGATCCTTCCTTTCATATCCTGCTGGGACCTTGGGGAAGTTGAGACTGCTATCAACAATAGTTCATTCTTTCAATAAGAGAACTCAGTATCATGAGGCTCAACCACATTGTCCCAGTTCCAAGCTGTTTGGCTCTGATTGATTACATTGAAGAACTCAGCTTGTGCTGTCATTCTAGAAGTGTCTGAATCATAATCAAACTTGAGCTTAGTATCATCAGCTGCCTCCTCATCACTTGAGCTTTCATCATCCTCAAACAAAGTTTCCACGTCTGGTTCTAACTCAAAGGCTGCTTCAAAGGCTGCAGATTGGGACTCAACAAGGGCCCTTACCGGTTGCCATGTTGTCCTTCTTGTTGTTGGGTGTCCTGTTTTCCTTGACAAATGTTGGTTGGTTATGTTGTTGAGTGGCATCAATGGTGGTGTTGGTGATAGTGTTGGTGATAGTGTTGGTGATAGTGTTGCTGAGTGTCCCTGCTAGTAGTGTTGCCAAGCGTTGCTGATAGTGTTGCTGATAGTGTTGCTGAGTGTCCCTGCTAGTAGTGTTGCCAAGCGTTGCTGATAGTGTTGCTGATAGTGTTGCTGATAGTGTTGCTGATGCTGTTGATTCATTGTTGATTTGTTGTTGTCGTTGTCATTGCTGTTGTCCTTGGTAAGTGGCATTGATAGCTTGGTGCTGAGTAGTGTTGCTGATGCTGCTGGTGTTGCTGGAGATGAACTGTTGCTGAATAGTGTTGCTGATGGGTGTTTGGGAGTGTTGCTGATTAGTGTCAATTTAAGGGGGGCAAGTAGATGTTGGTTGTTGGAACAAGAATCACTTTCACTGGGATAATGGTACCTTCAGCACATGGTTGTGAGGACTCCTCTGTCTCCAACAATCAACAATGAGTTGCCTTGTTGCTACCAACATCATGAAGGAGCAGTATCAGTGTTGGTGCAACATTGGATGTTATTTTAGGTCAATATGTTCATCAAGAATGTATTTCTGAGACGTAGATTGACATCATGACAAAAATTCCATGAAAAAAAAGGTGTTGCTGGACAAGATTTTGTGATGTTAGTAGGCACGCTTGACATATTTTACTCAGGAAAAAGGTAGCCCAAAATGTACGACTGGATTGTAGATTTGGGCGCCAACTCTATACAAGATAGCTCTTGTTCCAGGAAGAATACATCCTTAGTGTCAATGGGTGCAGTCAGCTCCTTGAAGTTAACCAGGTTGCCTTTCTTTTGCTCATACATTTGCTTCTCTTTATCGCTCACATTGCCCTGGTCTATTCTGGGCACTCAAGAAAAACAGTCAGCAAGGACGTTGTCTTCGCCAGGGACATATCTCCAAGTGAGGTCAAAGTCTTCAATAGCTAGTAGTAGGTGCCAGCAAAGGACTTTGGCTTGGAATAAGGTTCTGGTGAGGTTAATATGGTCAGTGTAGATGTTGAGCTGACTGCCAAAGAGCATGTTGCAATATTCCCTGGGGCAGAGAATAACTGTCAACAGTTCCTTTTCCATGGTGGAGTAGTTGCCTTGGTTTTTATCCAGTTTCTTGACCAATAGGCAATGGAGGGTTTGATGTTGAGAGCTTGCTGTTCCTGGAGAATTGCTGCACCTAGCCGATAATCAGAGGTGTTGGTGTAGATGTCAAAGGGGACATTCAGGTCAGCAAAAATGTTGATGGTGYTGTATGCTATCAAGGCTTTCATTTCCTTGAATGCCTTGTCACAAGACAGGTTCCAGATGTAAGGTCAAGAGCTTGTGAGAGCAGTCAGAGCGGCAAGGACATGAGAAGAATGCCATGGCTACATGGACTTGTAGTAGTTGACTGCACCAAGGAAAGACCGGACTTGCTAATGGTTCTTGAGTGGGGGGAGGGGGTATCTTCAGAATGCCATCCACTTTCTTCTACCATGGCTTGACACCCTCAGGGGTGATCCAATAGCCAAGGAAGTCAGACTCTGTGATTGCCCATTCACATTTGAGAGTGTTGCATTTCATACTGTTCTGAGCCAGGTGAAGAAGGACTTGGTCTACCAGTTGCATGTGCTTGTCATAGGAACTTGCAGTCCAAATGCCCATGATGTCAATGTACACTTCAACATCCAAGCCATGTAAGAAAAAAATCTTAACATTATATTTAACCTTGTGAACTAGAAGAGGCACTATATGGCCAGAACCACRTCACATAAACTGTTTTTACAGTGACACACAAATTGTGTGGTAAAAGATTCTCTATTATCATAGTCACCCCCAGTTATATCTGGCTTGCATTGTTTTTTCATCTGTTTTTGTTAATGATATCTTCTCTCAAAATATAGTTTTTGGGTAACAGTAGCATTTTCGCCAAATGCACAATATCACATAGTATCAGTTGCCTGAGAAAGAATCAATTGTGTCAAAAAAAAGAATATCATGCCTATCCTGATATCCTTTATCCAATTTTGGTACATGTCAATTCAATTCCTAAGGAAGCCCACAACCACAACACTATAGTAAGTTGCTATGGAGCAATCCCCCAAGCTAAGAGTGTATTGCCAATGGTGTTACACAAAGAACCAACAGATTAAAGAACTGAACAAAAAACGCAAGAGATTCAAACTTAAAAAAATCTTAATATTATATTTAACCTCGTGAACTAATAGAAGAGGCACTTGGATGGCCAGAACCATAGCTTTTGGTAGAAAGAATGCTTCTAGCTGCTCCAAGGGGCGGCACTTCCCTCCGAGGAGTGTTGGTGGAAGTGAAACCAAGAGATTCAAACTTTATTCTGGAACTAGAAGGCAAAATGACGGTGTTGTCATGTCTAGACAGCYCTTACCTTATCTCAGTGACAATGATGATTGCTCCTACCACTACAGTCATCATTTGGGTGGTGTAAGGGATTTTTCAACCTCTGTATTTGACCCTGGAAAATTTCAGGCTTGCTTGGGCCATAAATTCTGTCTGATGGACACCCAAAATGGCCCAGGTTCTGCTTTGCCTGAAAATCTTGATTCCCAAGTTATGTTTGACCCAACCTGTCCACCAATTGACCATGACTTGTTGGAGGATGAACTTGACAATGCAACATTCTCTTTAGAACCGTCCTCCCCCTCCCCTGTTCTTGACAATTCCAAGAATACACACGACAGAGTCGTTGACAGCAGTGAACACCATCCCCTATCAGTTTTGAACCATCCTGCACCACAAGAACTTTCTATTCCTTCCACATCTGTGCCCAATCATCACTGCCATGTTTCCAACAAATTGAAGGTAAAAACCAAGCTTATTAAG
>CAACVS010000092.1:174220-186412 GCA_900660405.1 Pseudo-nitzschia multistriata
AGAGAGAGAGAGAGAGAGCTTTATCAATGGATAACAGAAGCCAAGAGTCTACAACTCAGTCTTGAGTTTGTTGGAAATGGTTTTGATGAAGGAAGGAGTAGCGTCCAGTTTGTTCTTCAGTTTGTTTTTGCCATGAAGGAATTTAGGGCTTTTCAATTCTTCAAAGCAAGTGTTGTCTTGGTCAGGGGCCGGTGCCATAGTCATAGAGAGAGGTATAAAAGAAGAAGAAGAAGAAGTGGCTACACAACAGTTTGTTGGGGTGGGGACATTGGGAGTTTTGATGATTATTTGGTGGTGCCTTTTGCGGCAGTTGCTGGTTTGCYTGGGATATCATCATTCAGACGTTTCTGTTTCTTGCTAGAACCAGTGGAAAGAGTTTCTAGAATTAAGGTCAGATTAGATGCAGTTCCTGCAGAGGAGGGAGTCCTACAAGAAGACATGGCGAGATTTGAAAAAAGGAAAAACAACTAGTTAGATAATAAATAACACAGGGGTCAATCTTTGATAAGAAATCAAAAGTGAGTTCAATCAAAGATAGTGGGAAAATGATTGATGACGGAAACCAGAACTGACACAAGTTCTGCATGGTGCAAAAGCTTGTGAAGATGGATATTACATGATGAAGCAGACCGGGGAGGGAGGTGAAGATTCAAACCAAAAAGACAATGGAAGTTGTGGGAGGACATTATGACAGAAACAGAAAATCAGTTATATCTTGCAACGATGTTACAGCTGAAATGAAATTTTTGAGTTGACAAAGGAACAGCTGATAGCAATATTAAAAAGGAGAACAAATGGGGATTTTTAGGGACAAAGAGGAGCTAAGGTGCATTGTGCTGATAAAATCTTTGGGAAATTCTGCGACAAACTGTGATTGGATCTAACTTCATAACTTTATGAAGAAGGCATCAATGTGATATAACCATGATGACAGATACATGCACATCCATGAAACAAAACATATGAATGAGGGATGGTGTGGTTAATAAAATTGCACCATGAAATTGAGGGTGGGTAAAAATATTTTTATTTCATAGAAASAGTATTAAACTTTCGTAGAGAGAAAATATTGTTTGGAAGGAAGTATAACTACAAGACGCACCAGAAAATTTGGGCATTGTGAAAGAGAATTGGTAAGGATGGCAAGTGGGAAAACCAGACAAGAAGCGCACGATAACATCAAGATATACTACCACACTACAACAAAAGGTTAACACAAAGCAAAAGAAGTGTAATAATTCCCAACAATCAAAGTCTGAATAATGCAAGCTGGTTTCTTCTTCTCATAAAACCTAAGAAACAATAAAAAAATTAAATATGAGTACAAATAATTCAAGTGTTTGAAAGCATGACATCAAATAGTAGTAGTACTGACAAGGTGTTGTGCCCCTCTATTGAAGGAATGAGCAGAGTTGTTAGGGCAACTACAAGTCCTAGCAGGGAACAATCAGGGCAGTAGCCCACCGGGGGAAATGTCTCCAACAACGAGAACACAACAGGYWAAAAACAAAAGAGGACCATTTTGTATTGGGACAAGGAGCTATATGTGAAGGAAAAGATTAAAACATTCACCAGGAAAGTGGTGTTTGAGTAATAGAAGTTCCTCTCATTACCTCATGCCAAACTATTAGTGGAAACAGTTGCAAGACAAAGTGCAAGGAATTATTTTAACCAAGGGATTATACCTAGAAGTTTCAATCTAACAAGTGAACACTGGAGTGGAACTATATGGAGCGAGCTTGCAATGTGTGGGCACAATGCACAGACTTTGTCAAGAAAAAATTACAAAGGCACATGACAAGGTGTGTAATTGAGAGTGATCATAAAACGTGGTGATGTAGTGTCTACCACAGATGTGTCAACGCAGAAGATAATTCAGCAGGAAATGTACCCAATGACTTCTTCCTGGGCCATGCGTTGATACAAACCATTAAGGAGACTGGAGAAGATGAAAAAAATCATTATGTTTAACCTCRTGTACTAGAAGAGGCACTATATGGCCAGARCCATAGTCCTGGGGATGAGGTATGCTCCAAGTTGCACTGAGGGTCAGTGCTTCCCTCCAAGGAGTTTTGGTGGAAGCGCAACCAGGGGGAGGGGGAGTCTGAATTGTCTGAGTTGTCACTGAGGCCAAGGAAGTCCCTGGCAATGCTGGTGGTTTGTGTCACTTCTTCTTGGAGTATGCGTCAAAGACCAGCCCATCTTGTGTGACGCTCTCCAGTGGTTGTTTACTACTATGAGGCAAATGTGGAAAATACTGAGTAATAGGGCGTGTATTGGAGGCGGGGGCAAGCGATACTTTGCTGGCACTTGCTAGAATAGTTTTATTGTATACTTGGTGGTAGTATGTGAGCAGGGAGGTAGGTGCAGTAGATAAGAAGGTTTCCATATCTTCTGGGAATAAGTGAGCATGTGATGGACAGGTCTGTAAAGGAGACTGCTGCACAAAGACTACAGGAGGGAATGTAGCAAGAAACAACAACATTGTGACCAGAATACACTGGGGCTTCCAATCTGTAAGAACTGGAGATGGATAGGGAGAAAGGTGCTGCTGATCAGCATCATTATAATGGTATGACCCAAAATGGGCTGGATTTGTTGTTGCTGTCCAACAAGAGTGTTGGGCACAACAACATGATCATGACCAGAAAACACTGGGGCTTCTGGTCCCCCCTAATAAAACTGGAACTGTATGGAGATGCTGGGGAGTCTTTAAAACTGAGTATGGTGTAGCATACACTCCAGGCGTTGTTCTTCAAAGGATAGGTCTTGGTTGAATAGTACTACTGGGGGCTGGGGAAGTCCTCTCTGGTGCCAAGGATCATGTTGTAGCTGCAAGGAGCATTGAATAGTCTGACATTGATCCCCTTCATGCACCTTCCCAAGCCAAATTTGGGGAGGTACATCTTCTCAATGAARACGTATCTGGAAGTGTCTAAAGTCCCTTGAGCAGTGGTGGTGACAGGGCAGTTGGCCGCATCCGTCGCTGAGGGAACTGCTCCAGGTAGGAGGCAGCACTTGTGGACGAGGCACATGATGCTGCCAATGTCAAGTAAAACCTGATAGGTTTGCATCACAGGAATCTGTTGGATAGTCTTGTTAGCCACAAGGATAATCCCCACTGGTGGTAGCTTGATGATGTTGTCTGGGTTGAGTGCTCAAAGGGTCTCCAACTTGGAATTGATGAGGGGGTCATTGTGGTCCAGGGCTGGCTGGGGAGGAGATAAGCTGTAAAGTTCCAGGTCAGCCTCTGGGGTTGGGATAGGAGGTGATGGAGGTGACACAAATGTGGTGATTGCTAGTTATGATATTTGTAGTAATGTGATCTGAACCAATCACAAAAAATTGTGATAAAAATGATAGTAAAAAAGTCTCGAGATTTGGGGTGAAAATTAAAAATTTTCTAGTAATTCCTGCCGAGGATGGAATGAGTTTCACCCCTCCTAATTTTATGACCCCTGTACCGGTAGTATGGTACCCTACGGTACATACTTGTACGAACAGCTCGAGAAATGCTACTGAGGAAGTACTTTTCAATTTGTAGTATTACTTAAGCCCTCCRTGCAGGCCCAGATCATCCCCGAAAAGAATACAACTTGCATTTTATCAATTCTTATGAATATGATCATGAGGTTTGTGCTACCGGCCGGTAAGTACGTACCTGAGTGCACGATACGTCGCTTATGAATATGATCATGAGGTTTGTGCTACCGGCCGGTAAGTTGTACCTGAGTGCACGATACGTCGCTTATGAATATGATCATGAGGTTTGTGCTAAGTACCTGAGTGCACTATAAGTCCTCTAGGATCTACCTCAACTTCTCAAGATTGCATTTATGTAGAGCGCCCCCATTACTTAAAGGAATGAAATTCTTCAATTTTCTGGATGTCAATAGAGGAGACCATTTCCTTCATTCGAGATCTCCAACTACAACGCTTTTTCGAAGAGGCATTACAAAAACCGGGACGTGTATTCTATTACTGTATTTGTTCTTCCATTTTACTTTGATCTGAAAGCTGCTATTTTAACCCACCGGCAACCCAAAAATTCACACAGTAAACTGAATCGTWCGTACCGGTACGTACCGGAAGCCGTCGTTGAGGAGATCAAAACGAATGCAATGTGCCGTAGAATACGGTACAGAAGTCGTTCTCGGACATGGATATTGCCGTACAGTACGTACGGTGCTGTACGGTAGCAATAAGAAAAAATCTGAATAATCGATCTATTTCATTACTACTTCGTACATATGAATCGTACTCTTGCTCGATCTGTTCTGCAGCTTAGATAGTACGAGTACGCTAAGATTATGAACGTGATGATACCAATTTCGTAAAAAAATACTTCCTCTTTTCATCGAAAAAACTACTTACTAGTAGTAGTTGAACGACCGTACGGTACTTATCGTACAATCCAATGATACGAAAATTTCAATATCCGAYGTGAATGGATAACCTTTCAGACTACAGTACACAACACGTTTTGTACTCTTCAACCGAGAATTGTTGTCACTGACCCGATCCTTACTATGTCATAGAATGCAATTCACGCACTCATGACTTTGCCGATGGTTTTGTTTCACGTAGTCGTAATTGTATGCTATTTGTACAGGTATGAAGCTAACGAAAGTTATGTTCTATCGCATATGATATTTTGTTCGATGGCCACTGTGTTTTATGCCGCTTTCGCGCAATTGTCCGTAAGCATTATTGGTATCACGTTGTGGTAAAATCCGTCCATTTCAGCGGAATTCATGATGATGATATTGCAGTCCACCATATACATTATCGCACTCAAGAGATGCTCCAAGCACATCTTGTGCTTTATCGCGTTGCCAGCTATTCGATGGATCTCGCCCAGATTGTTTGAGAGAATCATAGTAAATCGGAGCGAACCGATGTTACGATTACAATCTTCCGGTTGTGCTGTAGAAAGCGTCTTCGTAGGTTTCTGAATATAGTCATTGTGAAGTTGATAGGCAATTTCGTATAGCTGTAGAGCTTGTCGTAGCACTTGCATGTTGCTAGATGATAATAAGATCGATCTCGAATTGGCATAACTCGATGATACTGCTTTGAGGTGGTGCGCAAGAGCAAGATTGACGAGGATAATAAGGGATAGTGTAATTCCCATAAAGTGACCTTCTTCAATGCTGTTCTTGTTGACGAGAAAAGGTCTGTCATAGACGAAACCTACTCGTTCTTCAAAAGCAGACGGCGATGCTGGATAAGATTTTTGTGGATGGCCATGAAGTCCGAAAGAATTGAAATCTTCACCCAAAGAATAATTCATGTCTTCGTCGCGTTCACATGCATGACATGCAGACTGTTGGAAGTCATCAGCTGTTACTCCCGTACAATCTTCTTTCTCACTCTCAAGGATAGAAACGCGCGAATCAGTGCTCATCCCAAGAATAGATTCTAGACCGCAATACTTGCAACAGCAAGCTTGCATGCTCTTGTCAGCTGCTACATTTTCTTCTGTCAGCTTGAGAGCCTTCGTCAACAGGGCAATGCTCCCATCATAATCGCCTGTTGTGATTAAATATCCTGCCCTATTGTTCAGCTTTTGTGCAAGAAGGTGTGGCGGATAAATTTCGATGCGCCTGAGTGGAGGTGTGGCATCTATCGTGCAAGTGTCGTGAATAAGTTCTTGATGCTGCATTCTGTATTGTATGGAATCTTGTTCTACTTTTTCACGGAAAAAATATTTTTATTTTGATTCGATTTGGTTCGAACGTTTTGAAAGAATTATGAAGACGACGAGGTCCCAACGGTACGAGTGTCGTATGAGAAAGGAGACAAAAAGTATTAGTACAAATGATGTGAGCCAGGTTTCGTACGAGTAGCTGTAACGGTTCAGTCTCGGTAGATTGCTAGGTACTTGGGTAGGCAACCCTAGGAACGGAGAGCTTCTCTCGGTTTCCCCCTCAATTGCCTACATTATCGCTTTCACGAGCTTAGTAGAAAGAAAATCCCAAGGAACACTGTTGTCGAAAAGAGAATTAAATGATTTATGTGAAGAGCCATAAACATGAAAACACTTCTTGAAAAGGGTTTGCTGATATGCTTTATTGCCATTTCCAAAATAATATTTAATGAGACGTACGTCAACCGGATTGACACTATATAATAATTCTACTATGAGGATTAAAATGACGACGAGGATGTTAAGTAAATAAATTATCTTGTACAGTAATCAAGCAACTTGAAGGTCTCCAATATTCCAATTTTGTATTTAAAGTACTATTGTATTCTATCGTAGACCAATATACCAGTGAATAAGTACGAACGGTACGGTACCGTAAGTAGCCAAAAAATACTCCATACTACCGTATGAAGTATTGAACGCAGATGAATACGTGATGCTTCAGAGCAAACTTCAGACGTCGTCGGCAGGAAAGGAACGAGAGAGATTTCTTAGGTTCGAGTACTACCGGTAGGTACATGCGCACGCGCGTGACAAACTGCAATTTCATTTTTAAATTCTTGCAATTTAGACRAAGAAAATGGGGGATTTCCGTTAATAGATGTGTTGATTCGATACGCAATGTACGAAGCCTTAAAGAATATTAATCCTATTGACTAGATAAATTAGAAAAGTATGAGAGGTAATTCAGAAAACCCTTGGGCTTTGACACCTTCTCACCCTTGATTTGTGAATAATTTTCACATTTTTTATTGTTTTGTGCATTCCGGCATCGGTGGCCAAGCGCTCGCCCGTCTGTCCTTCAACACACTCCTCGCTGCTTTCGTGGGACCCGTTGAATTCTACGGCTACTCTACGCAGGATTCAGTACTGTCCCATGATAGCAGTGCTTATCACTAAGACCGGATCACTCACTTGCGATCCTTGCTGCTTCTTTTGCAGCATAGTAAGCTTGCTTGTACTTCACACACTCCTCATCACTGATACCCTGAATGGTGTTCCGGAATCTCCGGAACTTGCTCCCTTGCAGTGGCTTGGTGAAGTAGTCCGCAATGATGTCATCTGTTGGGCAGTATTCCACCGTGACTTCTCCTTTCTTGATCCGGTCCGTCACGAAGAAGTACCGGATATTGATGTGCTTGGTTCTTTTAGTGCTGGACCTTTGTCCATTCCTCTCGAGCCTTATTGCACTCTCATTGTCCTGGTATATCACGTTTGTCTCTCCCAGGCGTGAGTCGCTGGGCCCATCATCTCTACCGTCTGCGATGTTGTCGGTCATGTGCTGATGTTGAGCCTGCAGGAAATATCTTGCCCACAGAATGAACGTCATATTATCATCCACCCCCACCACCTCCGCTTCCGTTGAGCTCTTTGTATTCAGCTTCTGCTTTGTGCATGTAGTAATTGCCGCTCCGGTTCCGAATGTCATCACTCCCCCGGAGTGGCTCCTCATATCATTGTGCACTGCAAATGCTGCATCCACATGCCAATACACATTCCCGCTTCCGTCCCATCCTAGTACAAGTGGGATATAAGGAGTTTCACTCAGATACCCCATCACACGTCGAAGCTTCTTCCAATCATCTTCATCAGGGGCTGACACGCGCGTGCACAAAAAAGCTATGGCTGTCTGTATGTCGGGCCGGGCTCGCTTTGCCATGAACAGTAACTTGGCTACATAGTGGTGGAACTTGTCGGCATGATCCTCATCCAGTTTCTTTGCTTCTTCATTCACTTTGAACAGATGGTCCGATGCTGGAGTTGCTGCCTGTCCCTTGAGACTGTTCGGAAGGTTCTGGATGATCTCCTCCAGATAGTCAAACATGCTGAATTTCACCTTTCCCTTCTCTGAATAGTCGATGGTCATCCCGACATAGTCATGTATCTTTCCACGGGTCTCAGTCAATGGTGATTCCTTTCCAAATGCTTCATTTAGCTGATTTATGATGCTCGTCACCACATTTGGGTCCTCGTGTGATATCTTGAGGTCGTCAACATGCCATACGATAGTGCATTGTTTGTCGTTGATCACCTTGTTGGCTGTACAGGGATCATATGGGTTCAATTCAAAACCCCACTCCTCAAGTTGCCCACATAGCTTCTCCCAAAACAATAGTGCAGCTCTTAGGGTCCCGTAGATAGCCTTCTCAGCCTTTATGAATAAAGTCTTCCTTCCATTCTTATTTATCAAGTATTTCCGGTACATTTTTGGATTCACTCGACACAGGAGCTCTGCCATGGTCCCATCCAGTCTAATGTAAACATCCTCACCCTCCGGCATTGGTGGCTGTAGAAAAGCCCCGGGAATATCAACAGTTGCCACATCTCTATGTTCAATCGCATCGATTACACACGACAACACCAGCGCGTACAGTGACACTGTTGGCGATGCTGCATCTTCCTTCCGGATGTACTCCCGCTGTCGCCTACCATCAGCACATCCCCGGCCTTTGATTGAGGTATCTCTCTTTCTCTTGAGGAACATGAGGTATGGCAGTGCTTGAGCCACCATCTCCCTTGTCACATGCTTCGGGTCCAGGGCAGATACTACTCCTCTGTCGTGCAGTTGTTGAAGCTCCTTTAGCACTGCTGCCACTCCTGCCTCGCCGAACTTTCGTATGCCTTCCTTTACCCCATACTGTTTGGTTGCGTGTGTTGCTTCCAGGTTGTTGTAGTTTGCTATTGCATTTGCCACCATCATTACGGCTCTCTCCTGCTTTCCAAGCTGTTCCACGGCTTCCACGTACCCCGCAGTAAAGAAAGATCTTCTTGTGTGTGTGGTGCTTGTGAAGCCTTCCCCCTCACCAAACTTGTTATGTGATTTTGTCACATGCTGCTGAAGCCGCGAGCTGACAGGTTCCACTGGCTCTTCCACTACTGGCTCCATTTCCTCATCCATACCCATCTGTTCTCCCTGTTCCTCTGGGGGCTCTTCCACATTCATGTCCTCCTGCCCCGCATCACCAGCCGTCTCTTCCACGGTGGGCCTCGGCTCATCCTGTTCCGTTTCGTCTGTCTCCTCGGTGGCGTTAACATCATCTCGTACATCTTCATCTATATACTCACTGAGTCCGGTCTCCACTGACATGTTGTCATCCTCCGCGTTGTTGTATGTCCCATCAGAGGCGTCATCATCATCATTGTTCATGCTACTGTCAAGGTCAAGAATCGTGGTGCTCCCACTTGGATCTCCAAAGCATATCCCTCGCGGCATCCTTTGTGCTTCAGCAATCTGTGTCACTTGCCGGATCATCGCTTTGGTGAGTGGGGTTGGTGTGGCTGATTTTCGATGGATTCTTTTACATGTGTATATGTCAAATGCATAGAAGCCTCCAGTGATTGATCCAGTGGGTCTCAGATACAGGGCGTCTACTGCCCGTGCCTTCATTGTATTGTCAGTGTCATCCACGTGGGCCAGGATTGGTTCCATGAACTGAAACTTGCAGTCTTGTTCAACATTTAGGCACACTCCTGTCATGAGTTCACGCACTGATTTAGTCCTGTCCACTCCTGTCGTACGGCAGTTGAGCCAATATATTGCTGTGTATATTAACTCAATCAGGCAGCGTTTTGGCAGTCTTTTGAAAGGGAGATGATTCACATAGCATCTCACGGTCTCCTTCAGGGTTCGGTTACTACGTTCGATGGTTGGCTCATGTTGTCCTGCTGCCACACAGTGCAGCTCTACTGGTGGTGTCAGCTTCAACAGGCCGTCTCGCAGGCACTCGAACTGGTTGTCCCCGCTGATTTGCACAACCGTGAAACCCCTGCTCCTGTACTGGCCAATCAGACTCTCCACACAGTCCAACAACGTGGCTTGCCTCGCGTTGGTTATTGCTCTGGCTGTTCGGAATCGTAGATGTCGTGATATTGAGTGGAAGAACTGGATCCCATTGACTGTTGTGATGTGGATGTGTACTGTTAACTTTCCATATCGCTCCAACACTTCCACTGGTACTGGTGCTACATCTTCCCGTACATGACGGCCTTGCTTCCGAACGGTCTTTCCCTTTACAATGCTAACATGTTTTCCGTATATCATGTCTGCATTTAGCACATCTCGTCTGGTTACTCCACAGTTGCTGACCAACTTGTTTTCAATCATGTGGATAAGATCTTTTGATGTTGGGAAACCCATGGTCTCCTGTAGCTTCCGGGCTTTAATTGCTCGACGGCAGTCCAAGTCTGAGAACTCTGCCTGCTTTCCTTCCACTGAGGTGATTGTCAGTATTGTTCCCTTTGTTCTCGTGAGGTCACAGTAGTACAGGTTGCATGCTGATCTTCCGAACCTCCGAGTTCCTCCATCAGGCCTGTGTACATGAAGTGCATTGTCACATTCAGTGTCCATGGTGATCCGGAAACGATCTGACACAAGGGCAAGTGACAGCACATTCGCTATTCCTTTTTCATAGAACCACACCTTTCCAAACCCGGGGAGGTCTCCAATGGTGTTGGTCTGTGCAATACCTGAGTTGCAGTATATGTGCATCGTTTGTCCGTGTGGGGCCTTCCGAATGTTCTTCAGGAGCCTCCTATTTACTATTAGGTTGCATGATGACTCGCTGTCAAGCAGGATCCAGTTTGGGTTCACTCCTCCATCCTTCTTGTGTTCATTGTGCTGTGCAAACAGTCGCTCCACGGCTGGGCTGTATTGGAACACCTGCCCTGCTGTTGACTGGTCTACTACCCCCGCGGTTGTAGCCGTTATCCCTCGCTGGAAGAAACAGTGGGCTTCACTGTCTCCAAAATCCTCGTTGGATTCTACGGCCCGCAGTAGCAATTGATGGCTGGTCAGTTGTATTCCTTCTTCATCATCATCATCATCAACACTGGTACTGCTATGTGCATTCATCTCGCTGCCATGTCCCGGTGTTGACACTGCACTTGCCGTTACGAATGTTGTGGCCTCCTGGTGCCCCTTCACTCCTCCCTTACTGGTCTTCTTCCCATGCGTGTGGGCCTTGGTTCCCCCTTTCCTGCTCTCCTTGAAAGAGTTCAGCATGTTCAGTGCCTGTGTTGGTGTTGTTGGATACTTGTTCACTCCTATGCTATACTGATTCTCCAGGGTCTCCTTTAGAATGGTGGTTTCTTCATTACATCCCTCAATTATCAGTGTTGCCACGATCTGTTGCTTTGCCGATCTATCAATGCTTTCCTTGGTGGGATCACCATATGGCAGTTGGGTGTAGTCGTGATATGTCATTCCATCATAACTATTGCTGTTCACCTCCAGCTCGTATTTGATGATAGCTGGCCCTAGGATGCTTCCACCAATTGCCTCCAACACGTCACGCTGCTGCTTCAACGTATCTACATACGTCACATTGTCATTCAAACGCTGTCTTGAGCATACCAGCTTGCGTATCGCTCTCATTATGTTCGTGATTGGATGCAGCTTGATCTTATTTCCTTGGTAACATATATCTCGTAGTAGCGTGAGCAGCTTAACTGGGCACTTGAGTCTATTGAGCTCATCCCAGGTGTCTGAACTTCTAAGCTTTTCCTTCATTCCCTTATCGATCTGTCCAAGGGCTACGTTGTATAGCTTCTTCATATCGGTGGTATAAGCTGTGTACAGCTTGGCAGCTGCCTTGATCTCTTCATCGTACATTCTTGTAAGCCCCGTCTTCACCGCTGCAACCTCCTTTCCTCCTGAGGTCCAGTCACCCGGATTTGGTTCATTTGGCATGAAATCAATCCTCTCTAGTCTTGTAAGTAGTTCAATGGAGGTTCCGACCTCGGGTAAGTACTTAGACCCCCCCAACGTTTGGAGTCTTTCGTGTAGCTCTGTAAATTGTGTTAAGCTCCCATTCTCGGTCAAAACAATACCTTCCAGGGCCCCTCGATCGTGACCTCCAAACTTCTTTGTTGTGATATTGGTGTTGTTAGTTTGTGGTTTTTGTCTTGGTTTACTCCTCTGCTCAGCCCATTCCTTGTTATTATCGTTTACTGCTGAGGAGTCGTACTCCATCTTCACCTGTTGCTTTTCGGTGGTTCCTCCGGGAGTGAATTTCTTGTCTCCCCCTGTTGACATTTCTTTCGTCGATATCAATCCTTGGATTGCTGTTCTGTTGGGTCCTTGGATCCCTTATCTGTGCCGTAATCTATGTTCGGCTCTGTAGCTGGCACTGTGTTTTCGTGTGAGCTACAGGATACTTTTCTAATTTATGTTGATTCGATACGCAATGTACGAAGCCTTAAAGAATATTAATCCTATTGACTAGATAAATTAGAAAAGTATGAGAGGTAATTCAGAAAACCCT
>CAACVS010000092.1:186552-212650 GCA_900660405.1 Pseudo-nitzschia multistriata
AGATGTGCTATTTTTGATAGACTGACAGACCGAAAATTTAACACAAACAGTATCAAAATTTATTATTTTTGTTAGTGCCCAAACTGGTGCTATCAAATGTAACAAATTTTGCACGGTCCTACACTCATGAGAAGGATTCACCTAAGCCCCCCCCCTGTTGATGATCCTCTATGGTCTGGCCCTGGTTCCACTCGCCAAGACTCTTCGAGCTGCATTTCCRAATGTACCAATCCAACGACTGGTGGTGCAGTACTATGATGCTGATGACACTGGTGCCATGCACGGAAGGGCCTCGGAAATTGCTGGCACCATGCAACTCCTCCTTTGATTGGGCCCCAAAAGGGGATACTTTCCAGAGCCATCAAAGAGTATTTTCATTGGGAATCTGGCGCACAGAACCAGATCAAACAAAATCCTCCAGGAATTTGACTTTGATTTTCAGRACTGGCACTGCTACCTYGGAGGATTCATCGGTACTTGTTCTGCAGCCAGGGAAGATTGTCCCAAGCCACAGATCAACAAGGCSCAGCACAATGGTATCCACAGACAGCTTTTGCAGGTCTCACAAATTGTTGCAGTCCAAATGGACCTACCTCTAACGAGTGGTTCCAGATGTGGCTGATTCTTTCTCACCAGTCAAGAAGGCTCTCACCAAGGAATTTTTGCCTGCCCTACTCAGGGATGCTGTCAAGACCACCACCAATTGTCAAGATTTTCTGACATTCCCAGTGAAGTTTTCTTGCCTGGGCATCCCTGACACCAAGGCTGAGGCCCAGGCACATTTTGACATGTCTGTTGGCGCCACAGGCGACCTAATTGCCTCCCTCCAAAATTCTGAACCAATCAATGCACAGACAGCCCACAAGCAGCGGTTAGAGTCACTCCAGTCCTCATTTGATGCCATGCTGGTGACTTGTTGGTCCCCAAACGTCAGCTGCCGCATTTGACGGGGACAGGCCACCGGTGCATGGCTGACAGTCACACCCCATATCCTCAATGGGACTGTTCTGTCAGCTGAAGAATTTCAAGACAACCTCAGACTGAGATTTGGACTCACTCTGCTACACCTCCCCAAGAGGTGTGACAGATGGAGTGGAAGCTTCACAGTCAAACACACCATGTCCTGCAGAAAAGGCGGGCTCGTCCTCCACCGTCACAACAACATTGCAGGAGAATGGCACCAGTTCTGTGCAGAGGCCCTGACTCCAAGCAGTGTGACTGATGAACCACAAATCCCATTCTATCAGTCACCACCAGCTTGCAACCAGTGTTAATGCAACACCTCTCCACCACCAAGAGAACTCAGAGGCAATCTCTTGGTGCATAGATTTTGGAAGCAGGGGACAGTGTTTGATATCAGGATCACAGATAATGATTCATCCTCCTTTGCAAAGAAGGCTCCACTGCATGTTCTCCAGAACCAGGAACAAGAGAAAAAGGACAAGTATCAGGAGGATTGTCACCAAGCTCACAGGCACATCACACCTCTTGTTTACTTCATTGATGGCATGGAGGGCCCAGAAGCAGTTGCAGCTTGCAAGCAGCTTGCCTCCAGGCTTGCTTCCAAATAGGGATGGAACTACTTGCAAGTTTGTAGCCTTGTCAGATCCAGAATTGGATTTGGTTTGGCAAGAGCTGCAAGTAGATGCCTACAGGGCACTTGCAACACCAGATTGAAATTCAATCAGCCCCTTGATTGGATCTCTCATTTGCTAGATAGCTCCTTGTGGAAACAAGAAGATAACAAACTTGAGGAGAGGAGGTGAGGTGCTTAAAGATCCTGGATGGGTACATTCCAAAAATTCATCAAAATGTTAGCTTGATTAGGATCAAGGAACCAACAACAATGGGCTTGTGAGAACAAGCAACCAACCACAGGCTTGCAAGAACAAGCCATGAGGATATAAATAATACCATGAGCAGCTACTGGAGAACATGCTTGTGGAAGCATCTGGTCTTGAATAAAAAGAATCATCTGTTTGATCATGGGACGCAGCACAAAACACAATCTAGTAGTAAGCAGTGATCTTAAATGAAAGAAAATAACTGTTTGAAAATACCACAAGCAGCTTCTTCAAAGAATGCTGGTAGAAATATCACAGAACCAATGCAATCCAACCCAACCACAGGCTAGGGAGAACAAACCCAAASCAATGGGCTTGCAAAAACAAGCCAGAATAAAYAGGCTTRCAGGAACAAGCCATGAGGATATAAATACCATGAGCAGCTGCTCAACAACCTGATTAGGGAAGCAATTGATCTTAAATAAAAGAATCATCTCTTTGTACATGTATCTCATGACCTTATAATATAGTAAATGAAACCTACTACTACTACATTTTTTGTATGGCCCCACACTTGGATAGTGCTCTATTAATTTGTGTGGTTGGTGTTAGTTGGGGGTGCCTCCTTGCTGTAGTTTCTGATGTCACTACTAATAGTAATTCCAAGCATTCAATCATTTTGGATGAGGAAAATCCAGCAGACTGCCACACCTTATTCCTCAACCAAAAATGTACCAGCAGCAAAAGCAGTAGAAGAGAAGTATATTTTTAGATTGCTCTTGCCATTCATGTACTTGGGTCTGACAGGGAATGCATCCTTCCTATCAATTTGGACAATGCTAGTGACTTGGTCCGTTCATCCCTTCCAGTCTCTCTGGCATACCTTCTCAGCCATAACTCAGACAATGACAAATCTAGTACACAGGAAACTTATTTCAATAGTGCTCTTGTCATTCGTGTCCTTGGATCAGGCAGGGAATGCCTCCTTCTTATCAATTTGGACAACACTAGTGATTTGATCTATTCTGCCATTTTTGGGTCCTGGTCCCTTCCAGTCTCTCTGGCATAGGAAAAGTTTAAACTTGTCTTACAGGGCATATGGAAATGCAGATAATCCAGAGCTTTACTATTTTTTGACACATATGTTGGCCTCTGTGAATGGGGAAGGTTAAACTCAAGATACTAAGTGACATGTTCACCGTCTCCAGTGAGGCTTTTGCAATAGCAATGCTGCACAATGAATACAATACGAGGGTGAATTTTGAAGATAATTAAGTTGACCTGTAAAGAAGAGAAAGAAATTATTTTGTGATGCTGAGAGTGGAACAAAATAGGGTTGGACAATAGATTGGAGACTGTTGTTTTCAACAAGGTTGTGTGAAGAAGTCAAGGAGTTGTGTCAAACCCTGCAAGAACTGGGTTAGGGTTGGAAGCCCTAATGCTAGAGCAGATACAAGATGAACTGGGTGGTGACTTCCTACTACTGCAAGCGCGGCTACTAGTAGTAACCATTTAAACAATTCAACACAAACTTTACACTCCCAACAAGGTATTGCGGCTACTACTGGGCCCCACTCCTGATGAAAATAATAACTGCAATCATTTGGCAGTAGGTCTGACAACAGAACAGGTTAAATTATGCTGGCGATAACTAATTTAGATAGATACAACATGCATGCTTATTATCTATTTTCTAAAACACAGTCTTCTTACTAATTTGTGCTTCCTTTTTCAAATTAAATATGAATTATAGTAAAAATATGAAACACTTGGTTCAAAATGAGAAACACCAGAGGTTACAACTCAACAACAAATCTAAGTCTTTGGGAGCCCRTATGGCTGGGTTTCCTACTACTGGAAAAAATATTAATTCAAGTGAAGAGTTGATTCAGAGAGGGCAGGGTTGTGACAGTGATTRCAACACTATTAGCTTGATCTTCCTACTATCACACCACAATTGTTCTTCCCTGACTCTGCAAAGGGTATTTATGATCTATGTGCAGCAAGAAGAAGAACTCAAAATGTTGCTGTCAGGACCAGCATGGGCTTGACAGCAGGATACTCCTCCAGGGGGTTTCTGTACTTACTAGTGTAATTTGAGTCTCCCTTCCATTTGATGTTGTTTCACTTCTGCCTTGCAGCAGTACTTCTTTTTGCAAGAAGCATCTGCCACTTTGCTGGTCAATCAGTTCTCTAATCAGGTCCAAGTCCAGCATTGCATCTTGTTCAAAATCCTCTTGAACATAGAATAGTTCCAATGGACTTTAAATTTTGACCTGTCTAATCAGCCAATCAGATTGCTTGATTCCTACCAAAATATTGAAATTATCCCTAACTCTACTAAGAAAATGTCAACTTTCAAATAAAATATCTTATGTGTACGGGTACAATTCTGCTTGACAAAAAAATAAGGAGTGGCATTTCTGACTCCTTGTGAACATGTGTAGCCCCTATCAATATAACAAATATCGATCAAATCCCTATAACACCAAGAGGAATATTATGAGGCCATCGTATTGTTTGCAGGGTATCCAACTTTTTTGCGGTGGCTATTTGCCTGTTTCCATCTTCCGTCTGTACGTCGTTTCCAATACTCAACGATTTTCGCACCATTTCTTGTATCGTGTCCAATAGAAAAAGGGACTCAAGACGCGAAAAATTTGCGTCAGCCCTGGGTTCACCCGCCGAAATGCATTAGAGACGTGTAACAAAACACGCGGAGTATTGACAAAAATATTAGTAAGTTGTTGGTTCTCCTCGCCGTTGATGGATGCGGATGTACGGATTGCATCCGATCGTTGGGTTGTCGCGCCTTTCGAACTTGSAATGACCGAAACGGCCGAAATAGATCGCGCCATTAGATTTAACGTCAGAAATACTAACACATGAAACTCATCTAAGTAAAATGTGACAAACGAGTATCTTCGAGAGRGAGATAACTTTATTCAAATTTCGGCCGTGCAACTCCGTGGTACGGAAGAAATAGAAACAAAAAGCAGCAGTACCGCCACTTACAAAGAGTTCAAGATAAAGAGACTACGTACCGTACCGGGTAGTTCTCAATACYGTTGAAGCACCAAGGTAACATAAGACTGCCACCACAATTCACGAATATCAAGTAATTACTGAATATTGAATACTGCAGTAAATTTACCAGAAAACATGAAGCTATTTATCACTTTTTGCCTCGCTCTGTTGGCCGCCACAGCTACAGCCTTGCCACAATGTACTCCCAACGAGACAGACGGTTACGAGAACTGTAAACACGTTTACCAGGTGAACGGAAGCGGATCCGACCTTCTGTATTGTGAATCCAAAGAGGATTGCCTGATGGTCTTCCCCCCGTGGACCCCATCGGATTCCGAAGATGCCAGCAACGAGGACGATGATGACGATGATGACGACGACGACGACACAGTTGAACAAAATATCTCCGCGATCGAAGAGGCCATTGTATCTGCCGCTCCTTCCGCCAGTGTTGTAGCCAGTGCCGTGGTTGCTTCCTCCTTCCTGGCTGCTGTCATGTGCTAAATTTCCTAGATAGAGAGAGAAGGTGAATTCGTTGCCTACAATGTTGAAGAATATCATGAAGGACACGGAGCACTTTTGTTCGGAACCAATGAATACCAGCAGAAAGGGCCGAGGTAGAGTGATCTTCTTGGAGGCGCTCTGTTGTGCTGGAAATACCATTGGACAAGGAATCGCATTTGAGTCAAGGCAACGCCGATAAAAATGAGAATTCAGTTCAGGACGCACAGGATGTTGGGTGTTTGTCTTCAAAACGCTAGAAAGGATCGAAGCAATGAATTGCTATTCGACGAAAGCATTAGCACAAACTAGAAATTATAGACGGGGAAAATTGTTTTGGTTGTTTCCTTTTTTGTTGGGTCTAATACATAATGTATAATAATAAGTAATCATGAACTTCATTTTATGTCTTACTATTTGCTGCTGTTCCGATTGTTGTTGCAAATGTACAAAAAGTGTGTGTGCAGGACACTATTTGCAAAAAACAAGTGGATGCCGACATTATTGAGATATGTAGGGAAAAGCCAAAAGCCGACTGACATATCGAAGGATACGTTGTCGAGCCTTCGATGTTATGATGCTCCACGGTACGACAGAGTTTTTCTCCTGAAACGGTGACAATTACATGGCCGATAGCGCCTTCTTCGATTCCTCGAGTGAAACCCCTGGTCTCGTCATCCCATTCCAGTACTCGGTCTTATTTTGATCTTGCCTTGATTTAACAAAAATTGCCAGTTGGAAAATAAATTTGTTTCTTCATCCCTTGTCGGGAGGTCAGTGGACTATATACACCTTGGAAGAAATCCTACATTTGAGAGGGCTCCTAGAAAGCTAATTCGGTGTTGTCTACATTGTAAATGCCGTTGCTATCGGGGCGAGTGACAATCAAACGAATCCAACGTAATCTCAGATTAGTCTCGACGATCCATTCTGTGACCGAACAAGCTATCCATTCCATGCGATAGAGTTTTGTGGCCTTTGTTATCGTTTGTCACCACTGCCGCCTTGCGGAAGCTGGACTTCAACGCGGGTCGGCGGTGCCCGTTCGGCATTCACATCGGTAGTATCTCGGTATTCGACAGAGATTCCACGGTTGCTGGCGGTTTGTTGCCCGGTGGTTCTGCCGGCAGAGTGACTGCTGCTGGTTCCGCTTTGCTCGATTTCGACTCCCAGTCCCAAAAAAGAAAGCCTTCCACTCCGTAAATCGACAGCGTGGACGATGCTGAGCGAGGCCCGGGGCTGGAGCCACCGCTTGAAGATCAAGGCAAATTTCAGGACGGCCGAGTTTTTGTCGTGATTCCCGGAAGATGCAGAAGAAGAAGAAGAAGACGACGWCCGCAGCAAGGTGCCATCGTGGAAGGTGCTTTCCAGCACGGCCTTGGCGGCGACGTTGCGATTGAATTGAGCACTGGCGCCGAGGGCAAAGGTCGACGAGTTCGAGTAAGCAGCAGCGGCGTTCGTTTCGGCGTTTTTACCGCCTGCCGAAGGAGTACCATCGCGCCTTCGCTCGACCTGGCAAACCCATCCGATATGGTTGCGGACCCTGGGTGCCCGTTCCTCGAGTATGTTCCAAATGTCCCGATCAAAGGCGACGACCTGGCTGAGGTGGAGCATCCAGCTCGACGACGAACCCAGTCCACCACATCCCATGGATTGCTTGAGCGTCAGCCACAGCGGTGGTGGCAAGGATACCAAACGCGTTTGCCCGGCTCCTCCCCCGTTCAGGTTGATCGACAGCAGCGTGTTTGTGACGCTTCCCCAGTTTCCCCCTGCTAGGGCCGAGCGCAGTGGAATGTTTGCGCTGGCCGCCAGAATCGACTCCCGGCACTCGGCAGCCACCCGGAACCGGACGTGGCGTTGGTGATCCCCGCTGTTGTCCGCCCTTGTTTGCTGCTGCTTCCGGCGTTGGTTCGTCCAGTCCGAGAGAAAGTKGCCACCGCCATTGATCTCGAGGGCATTTCGCTCGAGGTAAGCCTCGTGGACGAGGCGCGATGCGTCCAGTCCCAGTTCCGCGAGGGCATCGAGCGTCGTCCCCGTAGCCAGCTTGAAGTTGATTCCCGACCGGTACCAATCGGGGCGGACGGCCTCGGCCTCGATCCAGGAATTCCGGAGCATCCTTTGGAACGCCGCCGCCGACGGAGGTGGCGCTACACCGCTAGCAGGTGTTGTGGTCCAGGTGATCCTCGTTTGGTTCCTTTTGTGGCTGCTGCTGCTGGAAATGTCTCTGGAAATGTCTGCCAACAGTCGCAGCGACCAGGGGAGGCCAACAAAATTTTCCTCTTGCGACCCACCAGTTGTCATCGCGGTTGCCAGCGGCTGGGACAAAAAGCCTTCCGCTCGCAATCGGGAGTGGAGGCTCTTTGTCAGGAAGACGAACGACGGCAGGGAAGACGACGGTGGTAGCACAGCCACTTGAATGCCAATCTTGTTGTTATCGTCTACCATCGAAGCGCTAGCATTTGCAATKGGCAGCGCCACAAAGAGACCCGGTCGAATGTATTCTTCCAGGAGTCGATCTCCCAGGAGGGGCCCCGAAGAAAGACCACCATTCCTTGCAGAACAACACGCCCATAGCAGCAAGTCGGAACCAAGCCCGACCCCACCGCTGGTATTCGAATTTGGAGCTCCGTCGGCAGCAGTCGCAAACGAATGTTCCTCCCACATCCGCTGGTGGGCTTTTACCGAGAGCGGTACATCGGCGTTGTTCTGGTTCGCCACAAAGACGGGGGGAATCAACACGCCGTAATCGTCTAGCAGGCGCTGTTTCCGGCGTTGCTGTCTCCGCCGCTCTTCCTCTTCGATCCTTAGCTTGTCCTTCTGCCTTCGTGAGTTCCCGGGCCTGGATCGTCCCAGCGAAAAGGATATTGTTCCCCCCATCACACGTGTCGTGCTATTGAAGGAATTGAATGATTTTGCTTTGGCTTGTTGGATCAACGAAGGACTAACGGGCAGAATTTTGTTGAGTTCGAGATCGCTCGCTTTGGATGCTTCGAGAGCAAACTTTGGTGTCTCTTGCCAAGCTTTAGWGGTTTATGTTTCAGCTGTCACGGCCAAGACTGTTTGAATCACACATTTAACAGCGGCAGGGCGACATTTTCTTTTATTGGGTGCATTGCTAGTCAAAGATGATCGCACCTTTGGCTGCCGAACTTTTGTGTACCGGTAYGGTGAACGATTACTCATGGCAAGGAGAAACGAGGCTGTGCGACAAAAGAAAAGGGTGTGCCCAATGTCAGGATCGAACTGACGGCCTTTCGCTTTCTCTGTYGCATTATGGATTATGAGACGAACGCTCTGCCTACTGAGCTAACCGGGCACTGTGCATTCATCCAAATAATCATTATATAAAGTACTACAACTGTTGTAATTTATAATCGAATATTGTTGTACMGAKGTGAAACTTTTTGTGGGCACCGTGCCTTCATGACTTCGGTTTCCATAGGAATTGTTAGGGGTTCGATTCCGCCCCCAGAGCTGAAGCTCGGTACTGCTTGTGTGATGTGTCTAACCWTGAATTGAATTGAATTGTGTTCGGATGATAGAAAGGCAGAACGATTCTTCACGAAGTCCTCACATGTGATCCACGAGACACTTTGTAGCCATACACCCTGCCAAGATTGACCTCCTRGATTTATCACGGGCGGTGTGCCTGTCAATGCATTCCACCCGTAAACGTCCAAGAGACACTATTACCATACCACACACCTCTCTTTTGTGTTTCTCCCCCCCCCTCGTGCGCATGGCACGGACCGCCATACATCAAACCGGATTGATCCATAGAAGTTCTTGGTTCCATCGTATTCGATCCTCACAAAACTTGAAAACGACGGGACGATAGAACGTCTTTCTCTACACATAAATATTTGACAATTTGACAAGATGACAACGCGTGGGTGTCACAATCCTGTGTTTTCGTAGTTGAATTCCCTTGAATGTTTTGCGATGCACCGTGGCGTGTCCACCATATCACATTGCACATTCCAACGGAGACTGCAACTTCCATCAGGGAGGGTAGTGAGAAAGGAGAGTATATTTTCGACTCCAACGTTTCTGCTAGGGTTCGCTCATGGTGTCTTTGTGTAGTACCTGGATATGCCTACGTGTGTTTGTGTGTCGTTCGTGTATGTACGTTATCTATTTATGTATGTTTCTATGCATGTTTTTGTGAACAGTTATACGCTTCATTCGATGGCAGTTTCTTCTCTCCTGCCTCCCTCCGGTTCGTCCTGTCAGGTATCTGAAAAACGTCGGAACCAAAAGACGCTGCCGGGAAATCGGGCAGCAAGGTGCTTAGTGAATGCTTGTACGACATTGTGTTCCATCCGCGGGTTTTCCAATCGTACTGGATCGCTCCTCAAAACCAGCGTGTAAATTGTCCTTCTCCTTTGTTCCGTTTCCAAGCAAAGAATTCTTCATGGCAACGACAGAAAAGATGACKCGGAGGACCTGGGCAATTACATCGGCAAGAGTCACCAGTTGTTGATTCTGTTTTGGTGGCGGCATTGACCATTGGAGTTTGACAGCCTTGTGTCCACCCATTTTCTTGTGGAGGGCATTTTGAACTACTGGCAGAGGAAATGACAGGTCGGGAATGCTCACGAAGGAGTGATCGTCGTCGTCGTGATGAAGTGGGCTCTCGAGAGTTGATTGTAAGGGTGTCTCGATTCCTCTTCGCTGGTAGCTCTCTGTGGAATCCTCGCTTGCAGAAAGAGCAAGGCAATCCGGGAGGGGGTCGGATTCATTGCCACGGTGTCTTTCGCTCGGATGCATTCCCGATACATCGAAATGAACGCCAACAACATCTTCGCTAGTCGTGGCGTTCGGTAGTGACGAACGAGCACGGGAACTCGAAACATTCGTTTCCACAGAAAGTTCGCTTGGGGAAGTGCATCCACTCTCGCTTCCCCCTGATTTCACCGTATCGTGCAAGGAATTTCTTCTTCCAYTCCTCGACAGGGGCGACGACTTGGGGGAGGGATAGACCAGGGTGGGGAATTCGCTCCTTTCTTTTCTATGGGGACGATCGGAAGATCGACGCATTTTGTCCCGATGGTAATTCGATGGGGTGYGTTTACTTCCCCCACAAATTTGAAAGCTGCATTCTCCGGATGGAAGGCAGGGAAAGAGAACCGGCCGGGGTGGAAGAATGTCTAGTTCCTTCGGGACTCTGAAGGTGCGTCGAGGAGAAGGCCGAGAAGAATCATTCTCCTTTCTCCTGTTCTTGCCGAGATTACTGTTCGAGGCCACGAAAATTGTGGTTGTCGATGATGGTGATGATGTCGTTGTCATCCTTCTAGTTTTGTTTTGCTTTCAGAGTTTTTAAGCTAGATTGATTGATCGCTTTGGATCTATTGATATCGATGTTGATAGTTAAGTCAACAAGTGGTGCAATGGATAATTGTTTTGATTATTTGGATGTGCCGCGCCTATTTAAGATGTCACATGATTGATCTTCCCGTAACTAGTGATCGTATTTGCTGGTATCGTACATACAAGTACTGCGTGCCGCACTATTGCTTGCTCATCCGTGTTATTCTTACGAACACCTCTTTTTTCTACGAAGTTCTGGTCTGATTCATCTATTCATAACGTGCAACTAGTATTATTTTTAGTTGATGGGTCTCTTCCTGTCTGAGCGAACCAAAACGTTTCTTTTCGGCGAAGGCCAAGGGCAGCAATTATGCCGAGCCGACCACGCAATCCAAACGACTTTTGAAACCCATCATAAACTGAACCGTTATCCTGTTTTGCCCAATGAGAACGGACCTGACTCAGCGACTCCGTACGATACCAGATATCCTACGCATTCGTTCGTAGGGTTCGAAATATGACAGTTCATCTCATTCAACATCCAACGTCTCTCGCTATTTTTTTCATACCGTATTTTTTGTAGTTTTGTGAGAGATGAAAGATGTTTCAGGATCAATTAAGTCGAGTGAGTCGTCTTCTCAGTATTGCACTGTATCTCGTAGTGTACGGTACCATACGTACTCGTATGTACTGTGCATCCCGATCCCATGGTTATTAGTAGCCCTCTCTCTTACGTACCATACCGTAYTTTACGTAGTTGTTCGCAGAGTTGTGTCACTGGTAACTACTGTAGTACGCAAGAACAAACAACAAACCTCCTATCAGAGACGATGCATTGATTGTACTGTTGCATAAAGTTACAAATTACAATGATCAGAGAAGAATTTTCATTGCACAGCTATCAGGCAAGCACCAGAATTTTGGGACTGGTGGATTTGCAGCCTGCCTCCTCCTTCTTCTTCTTCATTTGCTGGAGGGGTTCATAACTTCTTGTTGTTGTTCTCGTTCTTTTTCTTCTTGATTACTGCTGGTGCTACTACTAGTACTAGTAGTAGTACTACTAGCCAGTACTATGAGTACTCGCCCTGTAGAGCAAGAAGAATGCAGATGATTCTGTTATCAGTAGACTCAAAGTACAATCCATGGGCCAGTTCTTGGATTTAAGAATCCTCAAAAGCCTCCTTTTGTTTCGTTAAGTTGAAACCACATTGCACCCTCAATTGAATGCGTAGTACTACTACTAGTAGACTAGAAGATCTCACATCCCTTTTTGCAAGTATCGCGCTCCCTTTCAAACAGAATACAAGGAGAACAAAACAAAGTTTTCCTACGTTCACCTTGTTTTCTTCTGTGTACACGAAGAAATAATACGAGCAGTTGCAATGTACTCAGTGCCATGTTTCTAGTTACTATTGTACTTTTTTCTGAACATGCGTTCGGACTGGGCAAAATAAAGAAAAGTAGGTGTAGAGTAAATCCACCACCGGCAGAATGACATTCCGTTTGAATGAACGAATGTATCATGAAATAAATTGTGCCTCGACAGGATTTGTCGTTTGTTTGTTTCTCCAGTTGTCGTTTGTCCCTTCGTCATACTCGTTTAATTAAGATCGTCGTTTGCGAACATACCGTATTTTTCTGGCTCGAATGCGAACGGATCTGGCCAAGACGCTGCGGCCGGGTTTGCGAACATCTCCAACCATTCCTCTTCCGTCGGGATCTCCGAGGAGGCCTTACTAAGAATGGTGATTTCTTTGCCGATTGCACTGACGGGCTGCATCAGGGCCTGTACCAATCCGCTGGCCAGCGTGTGTCTGTTGGTGCGGTCGATTTCGGGATAGTCTCCCAGGATGGGGAACATTTCTCGAACGTTGCCCGGATATTTCGCAAGGGCGTCCTTTTCCTTTGTGTCCTGGTCGGCGGGTCGTGCGTTGATGGTGTTTCCCTTCAGGACTTGCGCCGACAGCTTGTAGCGATCAAAGGCGCGCTCCCGCATATCGCGGTATTGTTCGAGTGTCATCTGTTGTTTTTTTGGGTATTTTTTTGGTTTTATGACGTATGAGTTGACAGCATTTTCGAACCAAAACATTCGTCAAAATATTATTTTTTGTCGCGTGAAGATCATCAAAACAGTTCAAAAGTTGTTTCATATTAGTGAGAAAGAAACAGAGCAGTGAGGCATGGCAGCAGRTGCGTGAGAATGAGTGGATCAGATCGAATTTGAGAAATCGACAATCATGAAGACGACGGCGGCAAAGCGTCTTGTGCGACTGTTCTGGCTGATTCGTCGTGTGGTGGCCRMCATAATTAGGATGCCTTGCCTTCCTCCCTTATCTGCAATATCTTTGACAAAGCATTGCACTGCATTGCAGAAATGCTACATAAAACGCATGGCAGTACTACTACTACAGAACATCACCGAATGAGCATCGGCATGTACGCACCTTATACATGCCCTCGTCCAGGCCGTAATCCCTCAGGACCGGTGGCCCGTCGGTCGATCCTCCAAGGAGGGATCCGAAGCGAACGATCGAGGCGTTTCCGTCGGCCTCCTTGTAAGAGGGATGGGCCACAAAGGCCTTCTCGAAATTCGACCACATGTCGTCTTTCTTGCTGTCCATGTTAAAGATGGGGATCCAGTTGTTCGCCTTCTCCTTGGTTTGCTTGTTGCTGACCGGCAGCAGGCAGATAGTCCGGGCTGGCTTCCCGTCGGCAAAGGGGGACATGCCCGAGTCCTCGAAATCGATGACCCGCTCGACGAATTCCTTGGGCAGAACGGCCTCCTCGGCGCAGAAGACGACCCCCTTGAGTTCCCCAAAGTAGGGGTCGCCGGCCTCCGGCATGCCGATGGTCGAATCGTCCCGGATCTGCTTGTGCAGACCCTCGGGATCCTCGTCCCCGACGTGGTCCTCGGCGTCCCCCGTCTTGAGGAAGCTCTTGAAGAAGGAATCGAGCTTGGTCTGCGAGGCCACAACGATGGGCTTGAGTCCGGCCCGCGCCATGTGCTTGGCCAGGACTAGCTGCTGGAATCCGGGCCCGACCAACAGAACGGGGTCTCCCTGTTCCAATCGGTCGGTGGCGGAGAGCGATGTTTTCGTCGAAGCACTCGCAATTCGGTGGTGGTTGTTGTTGTTGTTGTTGTTGTGTGTGGGAGCGACAAAGGCACTAGTCGTTGTGGCCGCAAGCAATACCGCGGCAAAAGAAGTCCTGGAAATCATGGTTCTGAGTTGCTTGTTTCGTTTGTTTTGTGTGATATTGTGAGTTATGTCTCCGCAAGGATTGTTGTGTTGTGGGGATGAACCGTGCGGATAGCTTGTGTTGACGGGGTTGTGAGTTTTCTTACATTCTTTTTCTACGAGACAAGGTCGGCAAGCAAACAAGCATACAAACGGTCGAAGCCGAAAGAACGCAACATCATCATTCATCCGCTTCCATACCGCCCAACACTTTCCCCCGTACCGTAGATCTATTAGTACGAAGTAGTAAAGTAGTTGGCATCATCAATCATTACCCGAAAACCGCGAGAAACTGAAATCGATGTGAACGATCGTTTCACGAGAAAGGGGGCGGGCGATCCTTCAACTTGGAATCTTCCACATGGAACCCTTTTCGTAGGAAGATTTGCATCCTCCATCCTCCTAATAGATTCACATCGTACGGTATGGTACAGCAAGAGGGATGATACGGTAATACCATACGTACCATATGATAGTCGCAACTCGCAACACAAGAGTGAGTACATTTATTACTAYGGCAACGTATGATGAATACGTACTCAATCTTGGGTATGAGATAGATGTTAGATACCTCTGCAGCAAACCTACCGTAGACGGCACAGAGTTTCACGTTGTGATCGTTCGTTCGTGTTTCGGCAACGAAAATCGAAAATCTTCGTCTTTTTGAAACATTCCGTCGGTCTTTCACGGATGACTGTTGCATGTTCTGACTGATGGACATGCACGCTGTAGTACGGTATGTAGATGTACKKTACTTATTTGTACCTAAGCTACGCTACGGTGCCGGTACGACGATGATTCGATTCTTCCTCGAACCTTTTTTGATTGGATCTATCCAACGGTAACACGCCGTTGCTTCTTGTTCCAATTCTACGAATCTGCTTCACAACAATTCTTTGGATCGGCTCGTACCGGTACACCATCGAGACACACAAATCGACACACCACACTTCTCAAACGAGCAGTTCGCAACGAKAAACCGAAACCGAAATACAGTACCGAAGCAGTCGAGTTGTTCTTTCATCGATTCGAATCCGTAGAAAATCGACCCCGGCACAGCTAGCTACAATGATTTCCGAGAAACGCCTGTTCCTGGCAGCGGCCGCCGCCGTCCTCGCAGCCAACAATCGCTGCCTCCACACTAGCGCCGCCCCCCTGGACGACCTGATCACCGAGCTCCCGGGCTTTGGCCGAACTCCCACGCCACAGTTCAGCGGATACCTCGATGCCTCCAAGGGGTGCGACACCAAGGTGAACGGCCCGGTGTGCAAGATCCACTACTGGCTCGCCATGGCCGAGAGCGAAGGCGATTCCGAAGGCGCGTCGGACAAGGACAACAACAAGGACAAAGACAAGGATCCGCCCAGAACGGTTCTCTGGCTGAACGGAGGCCCCGGATCCTCGTCTCTGCTGGGGTGGCTACAGGAGGTCGGCCCGCTCATGCTGAACGCATCGGGGGGGCTCATGGAAAACCCCTGGGGCTGGACCAAGGCGGGGGTCAACCTCATGGCGATCGAGGCCCCGATGGGGGTCGGTTTTTCCTACTGCTCCCGGGAGCTAGACGAAAAACAACCCAAACCTTGCGTCAACACGGACACGAACACCGCCGAGGCCAGCCGTGCGGCCCTGGTGGACTTTTTCACCACCAAGTTCCCGGAGCTCGCCAGGGGCGACTTTTACATTGCCGGGGAGTCCTACGCGGGGGTCTACATCCCGACGCTGGCGAAGGAACTCCTCACCCACAAAGACTCGAAAGACGGGGTGGTGCCCCTCAAGGGGATCCTGGTGGGAGATCCCTGCACGGACAACGCAGCCCAGAACGATTCGATGGATTCCATCTGGTACTCCCACAAGTACGGACTCATGGACAACGAGGTCTACGACGTTCTGGCCAGCGACAAGTGTTCCGATTACTACCGCACCAAACTTACGGAGGAACTCATGATCGGGCGCAGGAGCAGGGGCAAGGACCGTTCCAATGCCAGGGGCACGCACTCGTCCAGGTCCCACCAATCCGTTGGAAAGCGATGGTCGAGCCACGTGACGGCTGCCGACCTGAACCAGGAACTGGAAGCCATCGAGGACCTGACCGAGCGACGCCTGGCGGCCGAAGCCCTGTATCGGTCCCGGGTTCTTGGCATCGAGGAGGAGGAAGACACCAAGGAGCACAAGCTCCTCCGATCGGCGGCTTCTGCCACAAAGGGCAATGGCAATGGCAATGGCAATGGCAACGGCAATGGCAATGGCAATGGCAATGGCAACGGCAACGGCAATGGCAATGGCGAAAGCGAAAGCGGACCCCCGGGTGAGTGCAAGCTTGCCTACCGCAAGTTCTTGCTGTCGTCGTCGGATTCCCTTTCCCAGGGATGGAAGGACCTGTACATCGACGATTACTCCCTCTTTGCCCCCGTGACCTCCAGGGAAGACGACCAAATGGCCGACTACTTCAACCGACCCGACGTCCGCTCCGCCCTTCACGTCACGGACACCATGGAGCAAAGCTGGCCCAACCCGGACGTTGGCTTCTCGTATACGAAGGAATACAATGCCTGCAACTGGAAACCGGCCGAGTTCATTCGGTACCCCAACACGACCATGGTCGACGTCTACCGGGAGATCATCCCCATGCTGGACCGGGTCTGGATTTACAACGGCGACACGGACCCCTGCGTGAGCTACGAGGGGACCCGGGAGGCCGTCAAGCAGATTTTGGTGGACGAGCTGGACGGTGGGTCCTACCGGCCCTGGTTCTACCAGCAGGAGGCGGCGTCGCTGGATGTCCTGGCGGAAAAATCCGTCCTCTTCGGACCCGACCTCGTCGCCCAGACCCTGGAGCAGAACCAGTTCGCCGGCGAGGTCACCAGCTACCAGAACGGCCTGTCCTTTGTCACATTCCACGGGAGCGGGCACATGGTCCCGCAGTTCCGCCCCCAGTCCAGCCTGCACTTTTTGAAGCGCTTTCTCTACGCGGCCGACAACGGGTCGGCACTCTCGCCCCTCCTGCCGACCAACGCCACCCTGCTGGCCATGAGCGACGACGACTTTGAGCAGGCCATGGACGATTGGACGGAATCCGCCCGGGACGAGCTCTAGTTCGGGAACGTCGCGGGCGGGCCACGGGGCGAACCGGGCGGCAGGCACACCGGAAGGACGGAAGGAACGAACCAACCCGGATCGCGGGAACGAACTCGCAGCGATCGGCGGAGCCGACTCTTTGGAATCGTTGCCAGCATCGACCAACGACTCTTCTACGATAAATGTGTGCGTGGGCTAATTGCTTGCTTCATACCTGGCTCGTCGGTTAATTAATAAAGGAATGAATCAATGCCGAAAACTAATATGGTGTGAACCCATTACAGTACTGTATTGAATGATCGACGTATGCGATGTAGCACAGCGTTCTCTCATCTTTTATTTGTAGTTGAAATTAGGCGATGGATGCATGCCAGTGCTATGCACGCTGCATTTTATGCTCGGGATGAATCCATGGCATGATATAGCTAACTAGTACAAACATACCAGTGCAATGCAGTCTACAGGTGTTGTCGTATGCATGAACAGTTGRATCGCACGACCTTCGCGATTGAAGAATTGGAGTGGGAAGCTGTTGGACTTGTGCTAGGGCATGAAGTAAGTTGTTGAAGTTAGTTCTGGTTGTAAGTAAGAATGATTGACGATTCATTCCAAGGAGGAAAATGCTATGGKCTGGGCTCTGGAGAAGCGAAAGTTTGCACTGCTTTTGTAGATCCTCATCAATTATCATTGGATTGCTTTTGTTCTTCCCTGTAGGAAAGTAGCAACACAAGATTTCAAGCTGTTTTTGGCATATGAATGTGATTTCACCGTCAGTTGCGTTCCAGTGGTCATTTTGACGTGCTGCTACTTGCACATGATAGCTAAGAGTGACGCATTTTTGAGGCTGTAATTCTCATTATTATTGGTAACTTTCTTCAAAAGAGGTGCACTGGACCATTGTCAATGCAAACTTTAGTTTGCCGTGTTWATAGAGTGTATTTTCATGTGTGAAAATTAACTTTTTCCCGTCTCCGCCCAAATTTGTGCATTTCTAGAATTTTTTTGGAGTTTCCATGATTTTCACCTGTGTAGACTGCAGGACAAATCCTACACAAAATAAGACTGAAATACCCTCCCCAGAAGTTGAAGCTACTGATGCTAATGGGAGGGTAAAGAAGACAAAGATGCTCAAGCTCTGTGATGTCACCAATCCCAACAAATGAAAGTGTGTTCTACATTTAATCAAAGACCAATGGAACTTCACTTCTGGTTACATCCTTGCCTGGCTTGGTATATGCATCTGCTATGGAGGAGGTTTGGGTGGTTCAAAAGAATCTCCCCAAATTCTTTGGGCTTGTCCTGAGGATGGTGGTGTGTATGTTCCCATGGTCAGGAATACCATGAGCAAGAACAGATACGGCTTTGTTGTTAGATGATAGTATATTCATTTTGGTGACAACAGAAGCCAAGTTAATCATACTGACAACCCACTCTACAAAATCTGTACCGTGATGGAGAAAATTGCTGATCGTCTTCGTCTTGGGTGGCATACAAATATTGACCTATCTGTTGATGTGTCAATAATTGTTTACAAAGGAAGATCAATTCAATTTGTTCAGTATCTTCCCAAGAAGCCAATCACCAAGCATGGTATTAAGGTGTACTGTGTGTGTGTGATGCTGACACTGGACACTTAATTGCATTTGAGATCTACACTGATACTAGTGGTGGGTCTACATGGGATATTATTCAGCAGTTGGTGTGTCAATCCAATCTTGGACAACAAAATGGCTGTTGACTGTTCATGGACAACTTCTAGTACACTACATGAAAGTTGTGACCAAGCTAGTACTATATGAAGAATACAGATGGCTATCAGATGATACCTTTGAATTTTTGTCTGGTTGCTTCTTGATAGTAGAGTGGTGCACTGCTGCTACATAATTGTCACTAGCCTAGCATATGATGAGTTGATGAAGAAGGAATGGAATATACACATGCACATTTCTAGTTTGACGAGTACTAGAGCTACTAAGTAGTACAATTGCACTGCTGACAAGTTATTGGCTGACAATCCCTGTACAATTACTAATAGAAATTTTTAGCTCATTTTTACAGTTAAAACCAGTTAAAAAAGGCATCCAACCAACAAAAATACTAAAAATATTTCCATTGTTTCTTAATTTCTCACTAGTAGTCCCAAAATATTTCTATTAGTAGCTAGTGGTCCTTCTTCTTAATACTGGGGATAAGCACTGATTTTATATCCGCAGCAGTAAGGACCAATAATAGGAGGGGGGAGGGGGGAAATAAAGACGGGAAAATAAGAAAAAATGGACACTAGGGAMATTGCCTTTAACTTGCTAGCACTGGAATTATACTTAGTAGCTCTATTGAGTACTGATTCAACGTGTTGTACACAGCCATATTTTATTGGGGTTAAATGAAAGTATTGATAAGTGTTAAAATAAATAAAAAAAATCTTAATATTATATTTAACCTCGTGAGCTAGAAGAGGCACTATATGGCCNGATAGTATATTCATTTTGGTGACAACAGAAGCCAAGTTAATCATACTGACAACCCACTCTACAAAATCTGTACCGTGATGGAGAAAATTGCTGATGGTCTTTGTCTTGGGTGGCATACAAATATTGACCTATCTGTTGATGAGTCAATGATTGTTTACAAAGGAAGATCAATTCAATTTGTTCAGTATCTTCCCAGCAAGAAGCCAATCAAGCATGGTATTAAGGTGTACTGTGTGTGTGATGCTGACACTGGGAACTTAATTGCATTTGAGATCTACACTGGTATTAGTGGTGGGTCTACATGGGATATTATTCAGCAGTTGGTGCATCAATCCAATCTTGGACAACAAAATGGCTGTTGACTGTTCATGGACACCTTCAAGTTGTGACCAAGATATGAAGAATACAGATGGGTATCAGATGATAACTTTGAATTTTTGTCTGGTTGCTTAATAGAGTGGTACACTCCTGCTACATAATTGTCACTAGCCTAGCATATGATGAGTTTATGAAGGAATGGAAGATATACAAATCAAAACACAACAGTAGGAAAAACAAGTTTCAATCTCATCTTGGCATTGCATTGATGAATAGAGGTATTGAAATGGACTGGAAAGCTCCATATGATGAGGGTTCTAAGCCAGAGTGGATGCCTCAGACTTCAAAGAATCAAATACATCACCCTTGCAATTGTGGGATTTGTTTCTTCGTCTGTGTGAACAAGAAGACCAGCACCATTGCTCGTGGAAAGGAAATGTCAAAGCCACATAAAGAAAGATGCAGTGGTAAGTTTGAAGGAGTAAAGAGGAACTATTGTGTTGTGTGTGTACAAGAAGCAAAGCATATGAGGAGGTATCCTAACTCATCAGTGAGGAGATTGAGGAAGTTGCCACCACCATGGATTCACAAGGAATGGTTGCAGAAGTTGCAATGTTGCTGTATGTAAAGAGCATTGGAGTAAATTCAACCATCAAGTGCATGTTGTGATGTGGTGTTATAAATGAATATATTTATATTTGTTAATATCATATATTCTTATAATATTGTTCATAGTGATGAGAGGGGTGTGATAAGTACTAGAGTAGTAGAAGTGTAGTACTAGTAGTAGCAAAGAAAGAAAAAAATCCTAAATTTTCCAGGTGGCAACATCATTTGTTGGCAACACGTGACAGGAAAAAGTTAAAATAATTTTTAATCATGCGCATGCACATTTCTAGTTTGAGTACTACTAGAGCTACTAATTACTACAGTTGCACTGCTGACAAGTTATTGGCTGCTGACAATCCCTGTACAATTACTAATAGAAATTTTTAGCTCATTTTTACAGTTAAAACCAGTTTTAAAAGGCATCCAAGAACCAACAAAAATAAAAATATTTCCATTGTTTCTTAATTTCTCACTAGTAGTCCCAAAATATTTCTATTAGTAGTGGTCCTTCTTCTTAATACTGGGGATAAGCACCACTGATTTTATATCCTTAGTAGTAAGGACGAATAATAGAAATATTTTAGGACTTGTCAGTTTTTTGTGTGGAGGGGGGGAGGGGGGAAATAAAGACGGGAAAATAAGAAAAAATGGACACTAGGGAAATTGCCTTTAACTTGCTAGCACTGGAATTGTAGAAGTACTTCTACTTAGTAGAAGTAGTAGCTCTATTGAGTACTGCTTCTATGTGTTGTACATAGTCATATTTCATTGGGGGTTAAATGAAAGTATTGATAAGTGTTAAAATAAATAAAAAAAATCTTAATATTATATTTAACCTCGTGAGCTAGAAGAGGCACTATATGGCCAGAACCATAGCTTTCGTTAGAAAGAATGCTCCTAGCTGCTCCGAGGTGATAAGTGTTAGAATAGACGATGACACTCTTTTAAGACCATCAAAATAGGGTCACAATGACAGTCATAGGGGAGCGGACGAAGTCCCGAAGTACGGTAAAAAATTCGTGCTTAAAGTACTTCGTTGGTACTTCCTCCGTCCGACAATGACCGTCCGATGACTGCAATTTTACTGTCCGGATTTGATAGTCCCCTAATTACTTAACAATTATGAAATAGTTTCATTTAATCCATTTAACCCCAAATAAATATATGAGTGTGTACAATACGTAGAATCAATACCAGATAATAGAAATGAGCTCAGTTGGAACGAATACTTGTACGAATTCAACGCCGTGAAAGAATAACGCCGACACTTATGGCACAGACGCTGAAGAACGAAATAAATTGCCATGAAATTTAGAGTGTCGGGATTGCTTCTGTGGTGTTTTGTGTCACACAAGCTTGTCCCTATTGCCAACAGAGACAGCGACACCACCACAAACAGTGACAAACTAAATTAGCCGCAGTGGCAACTGTATGATACATATCTTATCGGTGAAAAGTTGTACAGCAAAAAAATACGACCTGTCATGATAACCTTTCCAAGTTGGTTTGTTCCTACTCTGAATGTGTTCACTGCGGTGAACATTTTTGTGTCAGTCACATCGTTGATTTTTGTCAACTATTTTCGCAAAGAGCCCATCGTGGCGATGGGTCAACCGAAAATGCTCTCGATGCTTTGTCTAGCAGCGTTGCTGACCACAGCTGGTTCTATATTCTTATTGCTACCGTTGAATGGCAGAGATTTTTCAATCGCGACGATTAGCACGTTCTGTAGCGTGGATGACTGGCTGTGGTTCATCGGGAACTACATGATCTTCGTTGTTCTGCTTTGCAAGTTGTACCGGGTACAAAAAGTAATGAAGTTTCGACGGAATCAAAAGATTCTTTTTTGGCACCTCGCNCGCCTCCGTTGCTTCCACTAACAGGGGATCCATCGACTCGCCGGCGCCTCTCGCCTCAAAGCAAAGAAGCGATTCAACAATCAACCAACGGTCGGTCGTGTTGCTCTATTTGCCGTTGCTTGTTTTAACTCACTTTTCCCCCCCCTTGGTCCTTTCTAAAGCAAACAAAGAAACAGCAACAAGATGGTTGATACAAGCAATACTGGAGGAGCAAGCGATACGGCAAGCGATACGGCAAGCGGAAGCGGAAGCAGTGATAGCGATACGAGCCCACAAAAGCTCAGGCTTTTAACGGACAACGAAAGAAGTGCAGTTCTCCAGTTCCTCCTACAAAATCTAAGGAGTAGTAGCAGTGAAGGCAAGCTTCTCAAGAGGGGAGCTGTTAAGGATGCTGCACTACAGTTCAACATGTCAACCAAAACCATCTCTAGGGTCTGGAAACGGTACAAGGAAACTTATGATCCAATCAGTTGTCCTGCTGGGAATGTCTCCAGTAGAAGACACTTGAGTGGTCGCAAGCCAACACCCGTATCAGATCTGGATGCACTCCGCACTGTTGCGCACAAAGACCGAGGTGATCTACGCACTCTAGCGTCTGCAACTGGGATTCCTAAGTCAACTTTACATGTGCTTGTCAAACGTGGGAATATTAAGAAGCACAACGGAAGCACAAAGCCCTTACTGACACCTGCAAATAAACTTAAGAGAGTTGAATGGATCATGAAACACATTGATTGGAACAGTAAGTTTGACGACTGGTTCAAGTGGATCCACATCGATGAGAAATGGTTTTATCTAAAGCGGACAAAGCAGACGACTTATCTGCTACCAGGCAAAGCTGAGCCCAAGTCAACGTCGAAGTCAAAGAACCATATGACGAAGGTGATGTTTTTGTGTGCAACAGCCCGTCCACGTTGGGATACGAACAACCGTGTTTGGTTTGATGGTAAGATTGGTATTTGGCCCTTTGTCGTAAAAGAACCAGCCAAAAGATCGTCTGTGAATCGCCCCAAAGGAACCTTGGTGACCAAGCCACAGAACGTTAATGGAGAGGTGTACCAACGGATGTTGCTTGAGAAGGTACTGCCTGAAATCTACGAGAAGTGGCCGAGGGGATCTACTACTCCGGAGATTTTCATTCAGGAGGATAATGCCAAGCCTCATAAGGCTAGTATCAGGGACGAGGTGAAAGCAGCTGCAGCTAGCAGAGGTTGGAACATTACTGTGAAGACTCAACCACCAAACAGTCCAGACATGAATGTACTTGACCTTGGATTCTTCAATTCAATTCAAAGCTTACAGTATAAGAAGCGCTCGAAGGATATTGATCATCTGATTGCGAATGTGAAGGAAGCGTTTGATGAGTGCTCACTTGAAACATTGAATAATGTGTTTTTGTCTCTCCAGGCTTGTATGGAAGCGTCTCTTGGTGCAGACGGTGATAACAACTACAAGCTTCCGCATATGGGCAAAGCAAGCCTAATGAGAGAAGGYACCCTTCCRATTTCGATSATTTGTGATCCTGATCGCATCAATGCGGGACGTGCACTACTTGCACAGGCTCAAGCGGAAGCCAACAACACTGCAGGCGGAAGAGTAGTAGTTAACCAGTAGTAATATTATTTAGTTGCAATCAAKTTAACAGTGAAAAGATGTTTCTGGTAGTGATTGGGCAGTATCCTACTGAGTACTTAGTTAGGGGACTATCATATCCGGACGGCCAAAAAGGAGTCACGGGACGGTCATTCCCGGACGGAGGAAGTACGGTATTAGTATAGACGATGACACTCTTTTAAGACCATAAAAATTGGGTCACAATGACAGTCAGTCATAGGGGAGCGGACGAAGTCCCGAAGTACGGGACGAAACTTTGTGTGTTAAATACTTCGTTGGTACAGTAGTACGAGTACGAATTCGTGATAAATACTTCGTTGGTACAGTAGTACGAGTACGAATTCGTGATTTGGTGGTTACTGTAATGTCTCACAAGAATAACGCCGACACTTACGTCACAGACGCTGAAGAACGAAATAAATTGCCATGAAATTTAGAGTGTTGGTGTCAGCTTGTCCCTATCACCAACAGAGACAGCGACACCACCACAAACAGTGACAAACTAAATTAGCCGCAGTGGCAACTGTATGATACTTCGTACATATCTTATCGGTGAAAAGTTGTACAGCAAAAAAATACGACCTGTCATGACAACCTTTCCAAGTTGGCTTGTTCCTACTCAATATGTGTTCACTGCGGTGAACATTTTTGTGTCCGTCACATCGTTGATTTTTGTCAACTATTTTCGCAAAGAGCCCATCGTGGCGATGGGTCAACCGAAAATGCTCTCGGTGCTTTGTCTAGCAGTGTTGCTGTGCTCAGCTGGTTCTATATTCATCGTGCTACCGTTGAATGGCAGAGATTTTTCAATCGCGACGATTAGCACGTTCTGTAGCGTGGATGACTGCCTGTGGTTCATCGGGAGTTACATGATCTTCGTTGTTCTGCTTTGCAAGTTGTACCGGGTACAAAAAGTAATGAAGTTTCGACGGAATCAAAAGATTCTTTTTTGGCACCTCGCTGGACCTTTCTCCGCGCTCATGGCACTTGCTATTGGAATCATGATTGCATCGCAAATACTTTATCCCTACTATCCCGACGGATCAGTTGACCTTTCATACACCAATGATTCCGGTCAGCAAGAGACGGTTTCAGTCTGTTGGGCCACAGCAGAAGGCTTTTTATGGTTTCAGTTTGCAAAATTTGTGACCCAGATATTAATTCAAGTTGTTTTGATGGTGTTCGCTTGGAAACTCCGAAAATTGAACGAAGACATTGGTGACGCCAATCGAATTCTTTCGTTATGTGTTGTGATGATGATTTCTGAGATATCATTTTGCATTTTTCTTTTTGGATACACTCACTTCTTTGAATACGACGAAAGTGATAACAATGATTATGCTATGTTCTTTTACTCTCGCACGGCGGTCTGCAGTATTGTATTGAGGTTTGTGTTCGTCTTTTCGGCGATCGSGTTTTTGATTTTTCCACGCATTTATTTTGTGTGCTACAAGAAAATCCACGGCAACTATCCGGAATACGTCAAGGTTTATGGTACAGGCGGTGCTCATGTGAACAAGAACACATGGACAAGAACGAATAAAACCAAGCTTACTACGAACATCGACAGCGGGAAGTGCGAAGCAATYGAAGAAGAGAAGGAAATTGAAATGTGAGCGAATCGCTATGGACACGAACAGATACAGAGACGGACAACAAACGACCTCCCCTTTGATTCTCTCTTCGACAACGCTGTTTTGTGGGAGTTTTATGCGTGACGCTAGATCCACAAACGACGGACTCGAGTCATCCTGTACGTGTTTCTCTATATTGTCCATGGTGTGACCAACACCCGTGCCTCGTGTGATTTCTGTAGGATTCGGCTCCGGGCAGATATGACATACTACATTTCGAATTCGATACTTTTTTTAGAACTTTTCTCAAAACGGTGTGCAGTCCAACAACTAATATAGCGATTCAAAGATTATAGTGCTGGTGTCCATATGACCGTTACTATGTTACATCGTCTTGTCCCACCGGGGAGACGGCAGCGTTCCCCTCCCCCGCCTAGTTCGCATCCTTCGCATGGATGGAAAGTTTTTGTSACCAAACTACCATAAACTACTCCAACCCCAGTTTGATACCGCAKTTCTAWTACTGTGTGGTAGTATTTTCACSAAATGMGAAAAATTGGAATTTTCCACAGGCACGTTGCTTGTGCTTTCCGTTTGTAGGCAGGAGACGAAGGCAAACAGACATGCCCTTTTAGGCTTACACATACAATGTATCTAGTTTCATATTACTGTAGTAGAAGTAAAAAAGTGAACGACAAAGTATTCCTATTTGTACGTACG
>CAACVS010000092.1:212671-235373 GCA_900660405.1 Pseudo-nitzschia multistriata
GTTATAATGATGCTAGCCGGAGCAGCCGTATATTATAGAACGAGACTTCAACCAACCATTGCACAGAGCTCTACTGAAGCCGAATTCACGAATATGGCAGATGCAGGCAAAGCAGCTCTCTATCTACGCTGGATACTTGAGGAACTGAAGCTTCCCCAAACAAAACCTACACCAATCCTAGCTGACAACCATGGTGCCGTACGAATGGCCAATGCTCACCAACCAACCAGACGTACACGACACGTTGAAATGAAACACTTTGTAATCTTACAATGGACTGATGATGAACATATCAACTTTATTGAAACTAAATCTGATGAGAATTACAGTGACTCACTGAGCAAACCAACAGGAAGAACCAAATTCCTAGAACACACTGATGTATTCATGGGAAGAATCAAACCAGATTTTACCTACTCAACTGTAACAAAAGACCATACATATCACCTTAACAAGGAAAACGCCACAACCACAACAACCTCCTCCCCCCTGAAACATACAATACTCTGCTCCACTTGCGATCTAAATCCCTTACAAAATCTACTACGTAATGGTAGATTTCCACGTACCGGAATTTAGATCCTGCAAGTGCGGGGTGGTGTGAGGCTAAATCACGAATAGATAGTGAATAAACTCACTCTTTATTATAAACACCGCATTATGCGACTATAAGGAGCCACGTATACTTCGCACTGAGAGCTGAAGAGAGAGTGAACGACAAAGTATTCCTATTTGTACGTACGCTACGGTATCACGTACATACATGTACAAGCATTTTGTCGTAGGAACCACTGAACCGAACAGAACACGAACCAACAAGGTTTGATTTTTGTTTTCTTCTCCAAAACCGCATTTTTGTTGTTGACACCTTTCAGAATTTCGAAGGTGGGACTAATTTGGAATCCTCCAATCAAAATGAAACAGAGTCAGAGTGGTCCAGTGCATGCCACATAGCCACATCGGGTGTCAACCGGTGGCACGCAAACACTGCCGTTTCGTTCGTTCGAGCCGAAAATCGGTGCATTGGAACATACGTACGTACCGCACGACATACGGTATGACCCCCTTCCGCACGATACGTACGTAGTACGACGCGTACATTACATTATGAGTTAGGTAGTACATTAGCTTGGTACAATTCCTATCGTATCGTATCGTATCGTATCGTATCGTACTACGAGGCTTTTTGTAGGTTGTGATTTCGATAGAAAAATCACGAAGAATCTTTGACACCGGCGGAAGCAGATGCATTCTGCATTTTTGTTCTTCTTCGGTGAGCGACTTCAACGAACCTTCACTTTTCCTCCCTTTCGTCTGCGACGTCTCTTTTCCGAAGCCGCATCATCGAAAAAATCGCCTTCCGCTTCAAACAAAAACCCACCACAGCATTGCCACCATACGGCACCGTTTCATCGATACGATGTTCCCGCTAGCGAAACAAAGACAAAGTTTGTCCTTGGGTGCGTGTGCCTTCCTGCTGGCGGCGACGGAGGATTCCGGCTGGTTCGTGGCAAACGCCCTGGTGTTGCCGCACACCGGGATTCGCTCCGGAACCACCGCCGGAGCAGCACCGTGGCACATCCGCACGCAAGCGCCAGCGCCGGCGTTGAGACAAGGGGGGGGGCGTGCAGCAGGTACCTCGACCCATCCGACGATGCAAAGGAACGCGAATCGCCATCGCCATCGCCAGCCTCGCAGCGGCATTTGCAGAAGCCGAACCAGTCTGTGCATGGTTCCCGAAACCAATGACAACGGGGACGATCGCGGGAACAAGGCCAATCGACGGCGGGATGACCCAGAACTCGACCAACCGCCACAACCCCGCAAGTGGAACCGGTTGCTCGGCAGGCTCGGCTTCTCTCCGGCATCAGCGGCGGCGGCGGCAGCAGCAGAACCCTCCCCGGACGATGGTTTCCTGCTCGACGACGTCGACGGCATTGGCTCCCGGATCCTTCCGGCAAGCGGCCCGCGGGGGAGAAAACGGCCGGCCCCGCCGCGGCCCTCGAACCGCCGGTGCAGCGGGCGCCACCGGCCACCGGCACTCTTGCGCGTGGCCTCCCTCGGTGCGGYCGCTCTGGTGGCGGTGGCCCTGGTGCTGGCGGCGAGGGCGGCGGTCCTCTCCCTCGGGGGGGTTCTCGGCGCCGGCCCCTCCGGGAAACCAAGGGGCCCCCTGGAGGCCCTGTCGAGGGGGGGTTCCACGCTCTTGCTCATGGCGGGGGGGAGAAGGGTCCGCGCGGCTTCGGGCCTCGCCGCGAGCGGTTTCGGGATTGGCACCGGCCCGTCCCTCGGAACGCTGGCAAAGTGCTCCGCAATCGCGTGGTACGGGTGGTGGCTGTCCCGGGTGCTGCGCGATTCGTCGGACTCGTTGCCGCCGGCACGGGGCGCGGACGAAACGGCCGGGGCGGGAACGACGGCAGCCGGGGTTCCTCCGACGGATGCGGATTCGCCCCCGCCCGATGCTGCCAGCAAGGATACCGACCGGGCGCTGCATTCGCCGACGACCGAACGAAAGGACCAAGGGCGAGCCCGCACGGACGACGACGATGATGATGACAGGGAGGTCAATCGCAGCTTCTTTCCACCACCGTTGGAAACGACGGGTCGCTCGGACATGATGTCCTTCTGAGGGAAAAAAGCAAGGAAGACAACGCAATCCGACGCTGTCGTACGGGATAGACACGCAGGAAATGGGCGGGAAAAAGAAGAAAAAGAGGCCAGGAACTAAGGTGTACCGTATGCATGGAAATGACTATGGGATCTAGATTCGGTATGTGCATCATACTATCAATCATCAAGAAACAGCAGCTGCTCGTGTGTGGCCTAGGTGTCCATCGCGTCGCATYKCATTGCATTTGATTGCCTTGCCTTGCCTTTCACTGCCTGCGATCGATTCCCCGAGAATCCATAGAAGTGTCACCTGTCTCCGTGTTGGATTCGCACGTGTTCCATGCTCCGGAGAAACGATTCTCGACCATCCGGAGCTGCACCACGCTCGACTACGCCGAGCCATACCATACCTCACCTAGATCCATTCGGTTCTCTCCATCGTTGTCCGAAGAGGACGGCCGGGTCGATGGAACAAACGAAGCGCAGCACACACTGCTCGAATCGAACGCKCAAAACAAATCTCGGGCCAGAATGGGTTCGTGCTGCTCTCTAACTTGTGAAAAAAATTCAGCCGTTCCCAATAGTTTGTTACTGGTCGTGCCGGGTGCAGAAAGAAAGTTTGGATCCGAATGGAGTGCTACCGTAGGTCAGAGAGTGGGCTGGCATTTGCTAGTGGGTTATGGCTTGTAGCACGAAAACACTATTTTTGTGCGAAGCATTCGCAGTCTGCAATGTTTAGTGATGTTTTGAATTCGTGCGCTACCTATCGATCCGATGCGTTGGAACCATCAAGAGACAGACATTGCAACCTATACTTTTTAGTGAGGAGGGGGACGATACCGGCATGTGCAATACCGATGCAGGAAACGCGCAAGCTGCAGAAACGAGATCACGGAGTAGTATTCGACCGGTTCGATYAAGCCAACGAATTCGATCCAAGTCGCGACTGTCGTGTCTTTCTCTCAATGTTGCTTTGTGGCAATCTGTGCGTTGTTGCACCCAAGATGTCTTCTCCTATYAGCACTGTCGTTCGATCGACGTTGGAATTCGAGTAACGATCACACTAAGTAACAAGATAACGATTCAACTTGAAGAATCGATGTACGCTTTGTCACTGTTATCATTTCATTTGTCCAACCCAAGATTCTTGTCGTAAGCCAGATCACTGGATCACTTGTATCCCCGGCAACTCACCAAAGTTATTATCGGAAGATGAAGACAAGATGGCTTTTAGCGCGGTCTATACGTTCAATCCAGAAACTTAATAACGACACCCGGTGCCGTTTCGGCGGCCTACAAGGTCTATCCGTGAGTTGTTCATGTCGTAATCAGATTGCCATAAGAAAGGTTGGAACTGACAAATAAAATCCAGGAATCTCAAACCCGAGAAACCTGGAACAGTGACTGATACATCGAGTTTACGACCAAAGAATAATATGCCTYGCCTTTWGCGCGTGTCCTTAATTTCTYTTGTAGWGCCTGTTGCAAGACGGTACATGTRTATGGGCTTAATGATATAATGAGATTTAACAAACTCTGTTGWWGAACCAACAATRTGTGCACTTCATGAATAGCYAAAAAATAAAATCGACAACTGCAGAATAATTTATTTAAGAAAATATTCCCATTTCGAATTTTTTCATAGGAAATCACCATCTTCAATCTTCGTTTTCAAGACGTTCGCCGCTCGAAACTTCAATGCCGTTCGTGTCAAAACTACATACAGTAAAATACTTATTTGGATCAATATTTGGATCAAAATACTACGACCCCACCGCGGCCCTGGTGGGAGGATAGATTAAGTCAATACAAAAACGTCGAAATGCATGAAGATTTTCTAATTTCTTTCAAAACGTGATTTTGGATCGAGGCCTCAGTCTCCCATAATAACACAATCGAGACTCATCGAATCTGCCCTTTGAAGAACACAGATATCCTCGCAGTTGTAGTAMTGTATCCGTTGCACTCTTTCGCAGATTAACGGCAATTCGACGACCAAAGTAGAAAACAAACGAACTTACTAACAAAAGGAACCGAAAGGCAAACAGCAACAACTATACAGTAATGACAGCGTCAGTATCAACATCCATACTTCGAACTACCAACATTGAAATGGAATCATCGAATTGTCCGAATAAAATTTTTATATCGTTTGCATCCGACAAGCACTACGAGAGCAAGCACCCCGTCAAGGATTGCGGCGATTGCAGTAACGGAAGTGTCGACACAAACAGCACCAGTTTCTCCAGCGGCAGCGGCAGTTCCTTGCAATTACGAGTGGACACAAAACCAAATATAAACATCCAATACATTAACAGCACCCGAAGCATCCTCCGCAATTCTAGAAGCAGCAAACGACCATTGAATGTATCCTTTTCGGAGAATATTGCAACAGTCCACGTCGTTGACAATCTAAAGCTCTCCTTGACGAGGAAGGAGCGAAAAAGGATATGGGGATCACCAGCACTCGGACTTTTCGACCTGGCAGAGCTCTATTACGAAGATGACGAAGAGGATAAAGATGACGATTATTCTATGGAGTCCCGACTGCGCAAGTTCTTTGGCAATCTCTCTTCTCAAGGTGACAACGAAACGGATCAAAAGGACAAGGAAAACACGAAAGAATCAAAAGGCCAGGAGCACTCGATAAGCCCRAMACMATCAAAACTCCGATCTCTCAAATCGCATATGTGTCTTCGGGGGATCAGAAAAACGAAAAAGATTGCGATYGATCCATTTCGATCGAAAAATTGAACTTGACTKCAATCGTACACAAGGGTTCKKATTGRAGACGATGGGGATCCATCACAACCAAATATTACGTTCGAAATCAATACKAMTTGTTCTTTCACTATAGTGAAAAGACACTACTATGYATTCAATACTCTGTATTTTACCCTCCTAAGATATATTTACATTTCACATTTCTACCACTTATWAATTGTAGAAGTAGGTACTGGGTTTGCACCCCTAGATGTAAATGGAYTAGGTTGCACTACCCATCCGACTCCRGAGAGACTAGGCGAACAAAGATGATAATGGTCTTCGCGGTTCATTCTTTCGTGCATCACGTCGCTTATGCTTGTACAACAATTTCTTTCAATGTTGGTMTCCGAAAGGTAATAGACTGGAGTGCACACACTCCCTTAAAGAGCATCCTTGCCCGTAATTGCTTTGGTCATCTTGTCCACAAGCGTCAAGGAAATTACCGTATAGGGTGCTAGCTTGACAAAAGCCGGTAAAAATCCGCTGCTTAGGACCATGATGCCCTCGGATGCGATACTCTTTTGAAGGCAATCCAGGCTACCTCTGTAAAGAGGTTCGATTCCGGGCGCTGTGGGTTGGGGCATGTTCTGCATCCTCGATTTCACGACATCGAATGGATTAGCGACAATGTTGGCGCAGAAGGAGCTGATGAGAGTGGAGCAAAACAGGAGGGGGACTCCACCGAGCCAGTCACCCTTATGGTCACCTGTGTTTTGGTCCTGCTGCTGTTTTTCAAATCTCCCGGTCGATTTCAAAAATCCCTTGGCCTGGCTGGTCCCTCCCATCAAACAGGCGCTCAATACGGTGGCCCGGAGGATGGTTGGCGTCGCCCCCGTCCACCAAGCACTAAGACCACCTTCTTCGAGGGCGATGCGACGGAGACAATCCAACACACCCTTGTAATTTCGTCGTTCCGCTTCGGGGAGCTTACCATCGTTTGTCAACCTCACCAGAGCCAGTTCCGAAGGCGTTCCTACGAAGGAACCTATTCCCCCCGATATCATCCCCATGCCAAGCTTAGATGCAAAGGGAACATTTTCGGCGCTCCCTCCATGCTTCGCTTTCGTGCGTTCCAACAAATAGGAATAGATTCCCATTCGGCAGGAGCCATAGGTCCACTGCCGCAGATAGGCGGCACCGATTCCATTATACAACGAACCCTGCTGGTACGCCAAAAGGGTTGTTCGGAGAACGCCATGTTCGCTCCCTCCCGTTGTCTGAAGTCGAACTCGGACTACATCAAGGGGATGGCAGGCAGAGGCAGCTCCCATTCCCGAAAGTGCGCCGAGCACCATGCGCAGAGGGAGCGGAATGACGGCTGCTTCCGTAGTCTGTGAAGAAGAAGAGGAGATCTTGCCGCCATCAGACCCGCCCATGGGGACGGTAGCTGTTGGAGAAGAAAAGGACGACATGGTTGTTGTTTTGGGATGAAAAGAGGTATTACTCTACCGGTGATGATACTGTATTATAATATTATGATTATGATTGATGTAGAGATATAGAGGAATCAGGTACGGTGTACGGTAGACTTTTGAACTTCTGATAACACCATTACTTTTACCTCCCTCCCATACCATATCGTACAATACCATACGTACTTCTTGCTCGGGTTTTTCGTGCAATTGCAACCTTGGTGTATCTTCCAGCAGCAAGACCGATGTTCAAGATTTAAGATAGATACTTTTACTTCGTTCATTCGTTTTTATGATTTGCGATGGTGCCGGTATGTCTGTCGAGCAGAAGGCTGGTATCGGACGATAAATGAAATGAAATTGGCACTTTCGAACCACTTTCTTCTCGAATATGAGGGTTCGCCTTGTCATTGCTATTGTTCTTCGTGACGCATTGGGTTCGTGCCCACATTATTTCTAAGACTGCTCTACCGTTACGGACGTACCGTACGATACGAGTGCGTCAAAAATGATGTTTTCACTCAAATCAGAATTTTTCGCGTACGAGTACGGTACCGTATGTATGCACCGTACATAAGTACMGGAGCGAGCACAATTCATCATCTTCTTGTGGAATTGATCCTGGTATCATATTTTTTGTATTTACTGTATGTACGAGTACCAGGCAAGTACCAAACAAAATATCAACTAAAAATGCAACCGTGTAGAACACAGTACATAAGACTACTAGGTCTTATAGACAGTGCGCGACAAGACTGCAGTGCAGGAGTATCAGCGTGTTTGATGAGATGTACTCACACGATCACCCACAAGGCAAATTCTATGGAAAAAAACCAAGTCGGGAGAGTAATTCTCGACAATCACGTCGATAACGACAACACCGATACCAACACTCCTGTCAGCTAACAAGATGGTCCTCTTAGTGAGGATAGCAAAATACAGTACTACAGTTCACATATACACAGTACACTATATTTTTATGTTTTTTTCGATGTAAGAGGGGGGACAAGTAGTAAGGAAAGAACAAGACACGCAACAAAGAACAGAACAAAGCGTCGACGTCGCCGACGACGATGATTAAGAAGCAGCACCAACAGTGGGTCCGCGCAGCATGTGGTGACCCCCATTGGCTTCATGGGGGCCCATAGCTTTAAGGATGTAAGACACTCTCTTGGTTGGACCATACACTGCATAGATCCTTCGAACAGCAACCTCAGAAGAACAACCAGCCCTGATGAGTCTTTCCATGCACCTCCAGAACTTCATCCTCCTGGAGTACTTGCTCTTCACACGACCACGCTCAGCAGCAGTGAACTCCTTGGCAGGCTTATTGAGACCAACGCCCACTTCCCATTCATTCCACAGGACATACAGGTCGTGAGGACACTTTGTCAGCTGAGCATTGCTGCCAGTCTCCGACGCGCCACTGTTCAATGCACGAGGGGGGGCCCGGGGCCTCCTTCTTACGACTGGTGCCATTGCAGCTCTTTGGGACAACTCGATGGCTCTATTAAGCTTCTGATTGAACCTTGCTTCACTTGCAATCTGTCGATTCTTGATCTCATTCACTTCATTAGCTGTGGCAAATAGCTTTGAAAACATTGCATGGTTCCACTGCAACTGAGTCCTACGAATTCCGAGACGAGCAGTCCCTCCAGCAGCTCCCCCTCCTCCAAGATCATCCGGATCTGCAAGCTCATCGAAGTGAACTTGCCCACTGAATTCATTAGCAACCAGCTCAACACGCTTGATAGGATTCACATCACCATCCAACCTTTCAGCAACTGGAAGACTATAATTCAATTGAATCCAGGAACCAACGACGTCCCTCTTTACATCCTCAGGAATCAAGCCAGAAGCTTGCATTGCCGGATCGCAACAAGCCCAAAGCAAGGCCTTTCCTAGAATCGCTGCCACTTGATTACCAAACACATTGGCAATATTAGGCGCAACTGAAGAAGCAAGCCACTCATCCGTGATGCCGGTCCTTTCAGGCTTGTAAAGACAAACTCCTCCAAAGCAAAGCTTCGATGCAATGTCGATATCAGGCCAGGCAAGCTGAGTGTCAGTGTACCTATCTTGCTGGCGTCGAGACTTCCAACGCGCCCTGTAATCAACATTGTCCCTGCATCCCCCAGACTGTCTTGCAAAAGTTGTTGAAAACTTCCTGAAGGAATGAGTCCCCAGCTTGCCGTCTGCATCTGGTCTTTCAGGAACAAAGGCTTCATTATCAAACACATAGCGCTTGATGAATCGAGCGTAAGCAGCCTTTCCTTTGGTAATCTCTTTCTCAATATCCCTTGTTTGAGATCTCCTGTCTGTTACTCCTTCAGTGAACAGCCATTGGCCTGCTGCACCTCCACCATCTTTGCACCACTTTTCAAGAAATAAAGCAAGTGCTAGCACAACACAAGTTCGATGGTCCATGGAACCAAGCAAGATTTGCTTTGGGCAATCGCGTTCCTCCCTTACATTCTTAGACCACTTCATCTTTGCTGTAAGGAACTGGGGGAATTCAGTTGATCTTTCCAAGCTGTCTTTCCCCACGTGAGCCATATCATCATTACGACCTATCAAGTGGACCTGGAACTTAAGCATTGCAAGGAACCTCAGWCGATTGGTAATGGAACCATGATTCGACATCAGTTCTATTGCTTGCAAAAACTCATCCTTTGTAAGAGGCCTATCCATGCTGCTCGCTTGTCCAAGTCCTCTAGTTTCCTTCTTGACAACAGCCGCAATAAGGTCATTAACTTTCTGTGACTTGGTAGGATTCCCACTTCCAACGCCGGCAACAACTGTCCATTTGTGCATCTTGTTTGGCATGAAGTATGATATGGCCTTCTTGTAGTAGATTAAAGAAGTGGATCTACCATTAGTAGGATTATCATCGACACCAGGATCCTCCCGACCAAAAGCTTTCTTTGCAAAGAACTTGTAAATATGATCCGGCGTTAGAATACTCAACTGCTCATCCGTGAATATAGTATCATTTGGAAATCGATTATCCCCATTGTCTCCTCCTTCATCCAATCTTCCATGTACATGATCCATTAACTCAAGCAGAACCTTATGATATCTCCCCCATTGCCCTGGCTGGTTCACATCACGTGGAGGCGTCACAGTTCCCCCCCTTCTTTTCCTAGCCAGTCGTCTTGTTGTTCTTCTTCTTGCTGTCCGTGTTCTTGCCATACTCAGTACTACTGCTCACCACTGCTTGTATGCGACTGCTTGTACTGCTCCTCATATGCGACTGCTCGTATGCGACTGCTCGTATTTTTTGGGGTTTTGCTTGTACTCGTACTACTCGTACTAGTAGTACTAGTACTACTAGGAGGATGCGAGCAAGCAACTGCTATTTTGTGAGCAAAAAAGCAGCAATGCGAGTCAGGGCTTCTTGGTTGGGGTTTTGCTTGAACCTGTATCGTATGCGATACTCGTAGGTGACGCGTACTCGTAAGCACCTCTCGCAACGCGTCGTGGTGAGTCAGCAGCAAGAACGGGGGCTACAATACTGCACAGCTGGCTGTGTGTTTTTCGATACTTAGTACTAGTAGTGTTCTTCTTGTTGATACTGCTGTTGTGCCTGCTGCTGTTTTTCGATAGTTAGTATTTGCTTGTCTTCTTGCTTGGGGTTTTGCTTGAACCGATACGTACTCGTATGCGATACTCGATTTATTTTGTGAGCAAAAAATGCACCTCTCGTGAGTCACCGCCGGGGGGAGGGAGTTGCGTTGCAAAATTGTTGCATACTCAGTGTAATTTGCTCTGTCTTAAGCAACCCAAAGAGGTACGGATGCGACCACAGCAGAAAAGCTGATACGGTTGCTGTGTAGAATCCCTACCAGAATTCATGTAGCTCATGTAAGTACGGTGGTAAATGGAGTGGGGCTAAGTGACGTGTTATAGCCTACGTAAAATCCTACGTATTTTAAGTACCGATAGACTCCTTCGACCGTTTTGCAATATCGGTTGCAAAAATTTGGTACCAGTACCGTACGTATTCTTATCTGGTTCCACATGTAAATAATTTACTGTAACGATACTGTACAGCAGTATTATGTACGTACTGTACCCAACCTACTTCGTAGTGCTGTACTTTCGTCCGTGTTCATATCGTACGGTACGATACATACGTACGAAATGGTACATAGTGCGATAATGGATAATGAGCTGCAGGTTTCCGTTGCTGTTGCGACTTCGCGACTCGACTAAAGTTAGCGCGTTTCTGCCTTCTGCTTTCTCATTACATCTGGCATAGAACATATTCAAAGTATGAATGTGTCAGTACTCCCGGTACGTAGTACTCGTACGTGACAAGTTTCGTCTCATTTTTTAAATGAACCGTGATGAACGCCAATAATACTATTATTCTTGGTATCGTTATTTTTATTTGTATTTATATTTACAGGTACAGTACTAGACAAAAAATAATGATTTTGTGCACTCATTCAAGTTCATTGTCTGTTGAATGCCAACATGTAAGGATGAACCGAACCCACGGGTCACGCATGCAAAAAGTGCTACAGGAGACCTTCCGAGTTGGCAATTTCATGGCAAAGAAGAGCTTCAGATGTAAGACAAAAGAAGATGTGAATGGCTGTGGTAGATACTATGTGCGGTATGATGTTGAGACTTTCGATCGCTAGTCGACTTTCCTATCCTTTTTCTGGAAAATAATCTTGCGGAACAATGAAAATTCCGACGGCGGAACCATGTGCGAGAGTGCCAAGATTTGTGATGGATCACAGGTACGCCTGATTCCATCTCTTCATTTCGTGTTGTCATGATGCAAGGCATTGAACACCTTTTCATATGGTGTTTGAAATTGTCTAAACCTGTATTAGTAGCACTATTCAAGACGTATTCGTTCTCAAAAACTCAAAATTTGTTACTGTTAAGATTCAGTAAATAGATACAAGCTTAACTCGTGGTTGCTCGATGAAGAGTCCATCGTCGAGTCGCTTTCATGGCTGTCCTCATACTCGTAATCATCGTCTTCGATTTCGTCGTCCTCCCGACTGATATTATAACAAATATCATTCGAGTGGAGAAAGGTTCGTTGCCGCAGTTCTCGTTTCCCTCTGTGCGCTCGCAGGGTAGAGACTCCTCTCATCGTATAGGATTTTATATACATTCCATCTTCTTCGAGTCTGGGCATGGCCATTCGACAGACGCCGCACTCGCGGGACGATTCCTTGTTCAGGCTGTCATACGACAATTGTCGAATATAACAGCCCACGTGGTACGCCTGGCCGCAGCAAGCGGAAAACATTTCGACAGGCTTTCCGTCGGCATTACCCTCGAGGCAAATAATGCATACATCTTCTTTAACTCGTCGTTTGCGGTTGCGGTGATGGATTCCGGGAAGGTCTGGATGGCTCCCATCGCGCAATCGCAGACGTTCTTTATGCATTGTTTTGATCGCAATGTGTTTCTCACGGGTTTTCCGCCGTTCCTTCCTGCGCTGCCGTCGCTGTTTTTGTCTCTCTCGCCTCTCCGGTTCCAATTGATCTTTTGGCTTCGAACACGCTATCGAAGGCTCTTTTATTGACGGCGATATATCGGGAATGGATCTTGAAGAAGATTGGCTACAGTTCGTAACCTGTAATGTGATGGTGGAAGAACCTGCATCTTCGGAAACACAATTCATCGCATTTCCTTTCATGTCTCCCTTCTTGGGCCATCTTTCTTTCGATACTTTCATGCCCATTATTCAATATCTCTTTTGCTGTGCGGTGTCGTATGGTGTAATATTATGTTTTGTTTTCATTTCATCAATTTGTTTCGATTCGTTTCTATTCGATAATGAATATTTATGAGAGTTTTTGCGTTGTCTGCCGCAACTTTCTTACAAAAATTGTCTGGTGGAACAGGTTCGTTTGAACACCGCAGTGTTCAAATTGACAAAACTTGTTCGGCGGTCCTACTGAAGTTTGCGTAGTTTTACTGCATGAAACATGTGTTCCATCCAAATTGCACGCACGTCTGGTCTTAAGACTGCATGACAATAATCTTGTATATACCTTTCAATAAGAGCTTATTTCCAGAGCCGCATTCATTTGAGAAGAACATTCCAAGGTGAGCATGCTGCACTGGAGAGAACCCTTAAGGAAATTTTTGTCTAGTTTATTTAATGTCTGCGATTCTACTTTTTGGTGGTTTGGTCTCTTTAGGAAAATGCTGCATACTATTTTTTTATTTTGTCCACATACCGGYCGGTACGGAAGGTCCTTCGGTCGTGTTGCGAAGTGAGTTAGATTCCATCTTTAGCGTTACACTGCATATGSTAACATTGCTCCGACAAAAAAAACCGTTGTTCGCTCTAACGGTACGTATCACGTACCACCTTCTAGGCATATTATTTCATATTATTAATTCCTTAAGTACTGCAATATGAAAATAGTTCTTCTGATTTTTATTTGAGTCGGAATTTGTGTCACCCCAACAACAGCTTTGGGACCAGACCAAACGTCAGACAGCAAAACTGATCAGAATCGGATATGTATTTTTTGTTTTTTTAATTTGAGATTCATATCCAAGAATTAAGAGAGTGTGACGCTTTTACTCATTATAAAACAAACAAAATTGTGCTTGACAACCAAACCTCAACCAATCAAAGAACAACAGCAGTACCTGATTCTAAGGAACTTGATCTTTTTTGGTTCTATAACCTACTACTAGCGTTATGTTGGTGTCATAGATATGAATGGACATACAGAAATAACAATCTTCCACACTACATTACTGTACTTGATATCAAAATTCATGGCAGTTTCAGAAAACAAGAATATGCATCTTAAGGATTCATTCTGAACGATACTTCCAAGCGTGATGAAACTAATCGTGATCGGAGAAGATATCGATGACTTTTGAATCCAATCTAAAGACTTTGCTTCATTGCGAAACCCTGCTGTTCGATCTTAGTGTCGTCCATTGATGGAAAATAGAATCGCGACTTGACGATAGTAAGGTCAACTCTCCGGAAATCATTTGCTTCCYTTCAGTGTTCGGATGTACTGCAGTGAGTCACGCCATGCCACCGGCACAGAAGAAGAGTGGTGCTCGAGTCATTATATCCAGTTTATCCATCCTGATGGTTTATTCCTGAAGCTTTCTTTTAGCTCATCGTACTTGCATTTATACAACTTCGATGGACTTTTTTGTTGGTAGAGAGAATGTTCAAATTGTTCTTCGTGATAGCGTGGGCGTCGACGGTTTGGATTTATTCTCCGTCTCGTTGTTCCAGTTCGAGCATAGTTCTGTCCCTGCAATCGTCGAATCTTTTCTGCACGCTTTTTAAGTATTTCGTATTTAAGTTCTTGCCTCATGCTCCATAATTCGGCTTCGCTGTACCACAAGGACCTCCGGTAACGAGGGGTAAGATCTTTTTTTAGGTTCGCAACGATGCGAATCCGAATCTGCTTCTGAAACACAACTTTTTTCTTCGTTTCTGGAATGATTATTGTTTTCTTACTGCCGTGGCCGTGGCCGTGGTTCGTGTTTATCTTCGAGTTGTGTACTAAGATGCCTGTACTCATTTTCAACGACGGTGCTCTTATGTTCTGAATGTTGTTTTTTCTATGTGTCGTTCGTCTTCTTTTCTGTGATATCTTGCGAAGTTTTGCGGTTCGAGTTTGTGAGAGTGTGAGAATATTCTGACCATGTTGAGCTCTCACTTGATCAGATCAAGTTTTGATCATCCACGCGATGACACTAAAGCCATCACAAACATGCAAGGGGCGAAGGAATGTTGGAAAATTAAATTGTCAATGCTTGAAATTTGATCCAAAAGCGTGAGATTGCATACCGTATTTCTCAAGAGGCATATCAAAAAACAATGTTACAGTATCTCAGAGTGGTACGGTATGGGAATCAAAATGAACAAGAGCGAGCGAATAACACCACTGAATCTCACTCACACATCATGTTTGTAAAGAAGTACGTAGTCTATCGTACGTACAATACGGTAAGTACTCGTACGAGACTCGTTGTGGTACCTACCTACCGCACTTCTGATTCCTTACGTGTAGCAGCAAGCAGCATACGCTACGAGCACAGARTGGGATGCTACGGTACTACCATTCCTTCTGATACGTACCGGTACGGTCCGTGCTGGAATGAGGTTTTTACTATTATTTTTTATTTTTAAGACGGCCTTCAATAAATCAAAATCCGGCGAAGACCAAGCAAAAAGTCGTACGCTTGCCCTATGTTGAAATACGACACTGTAGTGGCCCGTTTGTAAAGTTAGCATGGAACAGCGAAAGTTGAAGAACATCACAACATTCCTACAATGGTGTGACAGATGCGACGCTCGTCATCTCAACCGACCATGGCAAAGCGCGATATGAACCAAAACCAGAGTCAAACGGCGCTGTTGAGCACTTTAGATACGACGCACTCAACCGACGATCCAAGGGTAACTGTTCCTCTACGTACCCGGTCCTGCTGCTTGCTGACTTTTCTAATGTGAGTGAGAGTGCGTGGATCGAAATAATTCTTGAAAGATACCAAGACAGTCATGAGGGACCAACACGTTGATACAGCAACCAAAACAAAGTCATCAGCAGAAGCAAAAACCAAAACTCCGTCCTTCGCCGTCGATAATGATCCGCGATACGAACAAGTCCGGGCCATTCTCGCAAAGAGAGCACCGTTGGCTTCGAAGGAAAAGAAAGAACTCCTGTCCAGGATCAAAGACACACTCGTTGAGGTGGTCGGTGGTGGTGAACACGAACACGCAACGAAACCGACAACGATCGCTGCGGAGAAAAAGCTGAGGGAGATCGTCTCGGATCTGAATCGCACGGGACCCACAGCGCGGCAGCGAGATAAGTGTTGGACCCCATCCTACGCGGCGTCGGTCCTCGCGGCCTTTTACGTGTGCGTCGAAGCGTTGCGGGACGATGCCGTAGACACGCGCAGCGACTCAAGTAGAAAAGGCACCGGTAGTGGTAGCATCGGATCCGAATCCGATGCAACTGCGATAACAACTCTTCATGGTAGTCCCCAAAGAGCAGCGTTGGAATCGATCGCCAACCGCATCCGGGAGGCCGTTGCGACCACTGGCGACGAGAGACCACAAACACTCCMAACAACCAACCCAAGCGAACCAAGGGGTCCGAAAAAGAATGATTCGGTGACTTCCAAGGCTACCGGAATCATCGGTACCGATGCAAACACGGCCGCCGACACTAATCCTGTCGCTCCCGCAACAATGTCAACCGACAAATTATTGACTCGCCTCTCCGATTTGGCCAGGGACTACGACTCGCTGGCAAAGCGCGAAGAGCACCTGTTGGAGCTCTTGCAAAATCTCGAGCACGATGCGGATATCTTGGTGCGGGCTCTCGCGGTAGAAAGCGTCGGTGACGAAGACACCGAGAACGAAGAAACAACAGCAAACTATGCGAACGAGAGGCCACCGTCGGCAATAGCAGCACCAAAAAGGGCTTCCGGGGAAAGCCAGGTGCTATACGCGAAAGGAGACACAGAAATAGTGCAAACCATTGCCCACAGCGACGACGACCAAGGTTCCGGTTCGAATGGAAATGACGAAGATGTGACAGGTTCGCGAACGAGAACTTCGAAACCGATCGTTCGGAAGAGGAAGACAATTTCTCTTTCCCAGCGCGAACGCCCCTCCAAGGAAGAAAAGGGATCCGCGCTGCGAAAGCTAGAGGAGGCTTTGTTTATGGAAGACGATAGYGATGACGATTCCGATTCATCGATGGACTGATAGACCAAGTGAGTCCCAGGTACATTTGTTGCTTCCTAAATTGACACAAAGAATGAACTTCGACCCGTGGACGTGAATATGTCTTTTCTGCAAAATCGAATCGAGCCGGATAAAAGTGAATTGACGCMAGACGCACACGAGGGTGATTCTTCCCTTGGATGCTGCGGGTTGTCATCGGAACAACACAATAGTGGGTGGCGCGAACACGAGCATTGTTGTGGCTACTATAGTAAATAAAGGCCTCGGGCAGCGCAACCTACATACCCACCGAAAATGTTGCTTTGCTCCTTTCATGCTCAACGATTGAGCATATTTTCATTCCATTTWTGTTCTCAGAAGCCTTTCATTTTCATCGTCTTGTGCATAGTCTGGTACGTAACATTATTGCGAATAGCTGCTAAATWGGCCTTCTAGAAAGAATTGAGTTCATAGTCGTTCAATGACTAATTTCTAGGATACRAGACCGACCAGGATTGTAGAATGCTATGGAAAAGAGTGGACTTGAAAGAGGACAATGACTAGTTTCCAATACGAAATTGTGCTCTAGTCGATCGCAATCTCCGCGTTGTGTCTACCAGCTTTTCTATTGTGTGCATTAATTTCCCTGCCTACGATGCAAAACGAAAAACAAACGTTCATCTCGTTTCTTCCATAMGGCAACTTCGAAACTTTTGGTCGAGCTACAACTACTRTGTTTGCCAAGCCGAGCCGGTTTGCTTAAACTCAATCTTCCCTGTAGGCGTAGTCAAAAAAGTCTTCTTCGAGCTGGACCGCTTCCAGGAAACGCTGTTCGCATGCCGCAAGCTTTTCCGTCGCGCCCTGGGACTTGAGCTTCTCCCCCTCTTGGTCCAGAAGTTCCCTCAAGTACTGTATTACGCCCTCAAATGCCGGTCCCGTGTGTAGATCGACCCATTYACACGTGACRAAATCCTTACGGCAGATTCCGTCGTCCTTGTGTTCCTCCAGGACGGCCTGACCCCATGAGAGATACGACCACTCGCAGACGACGATAACGGCCAGCATTTCTTCGAGATTTTGGCTGGCTGCGGCGCTCCGCATGAGTTGGCAGAAACTCTTGGTCACTTCAGCATCAGGGATAGAGTTGCGTTCTTTCCCAGAAACTCCCAGCTTTTCGAAGGACCTCTCAAAGTATGTGTTTTCAGGCCCGGTGATAACCGCTAGGAATTGGCATCCCGGGATCCGATCTTTCAGGGTTGGAAGATGAGCTACGATAGATGCTAGAAGGATGACAAATGAGTCCAGAAAGCGGTGGTCCTGTACCAAATAACGCTTGAGGACGCGGCCTTTATCAATCGTTCCGTTGGCGAGTTCCTTAGTGAATTTGTGGTGGATAACGCGTTCCCATTGATTGCCCGCTTTTGCCCGGAGCTCGTCCGTATATCTGTTGCTGCCTGCCATTGTTTTGATGCAATTTTGGTTCTTGTGGAAGACTTGACTACAAACAAAAGGTGTTTATCATATGTCGCTATCCTGTGGCATTGCGATTATTATGATAATCGTTTGTGAAAGCATAAATAGCGAATCAGTTTACTCCTTGAACCAAAATTTACCGTACTACAGTACTACTGTAGGTAACAGGTAGAAACGTAGCCGTAGTACGCCGAACAACAAAGATATTGACAAAATCCAAAATCCTTCTTTTAGACGACGTGTGAGAGTGATACTGCTACTACTACCGTCGCAAAATGATCGCAATTAGATTTCCTTTTTCTTGTAAACATAAATGACGGTACGGCACTGAAGAGTGTGCATACATTTCATAGCACATCGGACACACAATACTACATACTTAAATAGTTAAATATAGATAGACACTCAGCTCAGTTGGTCACCAGTTGAATCCGAGAAAGACTGCTTCCATCTATCCCTTTCATACTAATGATGATTGTTGGTGGGTAGGTGACGATGATGATTTGTGCAGTATAGGCGACTGTTGAAACAAATGGTCTGTGGTGTGACTTATCCCAGAAACTAAGGACTACAAGCAGGGCAAGCCACAGATTCAAGGATTGGACTCACTAGATTGGATGGCCGGATAACTTGAATGTCTAAGATTAGGACCTTATAGCAAAGATACATACAGCTGTTGAACCGAGGTGGAGCCAGAGCTGACACCAGAGAAGACAGCTGGACCTTGATGGAGCTGTTGAAGTTGAAGGGATCCAAGGAGGGATCAAAMTTGGTCTATGGTACTTGTCTATACGAGACAGGATAGACAACCAAATAAATGGCGTCCAGGCCCGAATCATAGCTAACTACGTYGTGAAGGCTGGCAATTTCCAGCTCTATGGTGCGACTGCTCCTACTACTACTCGAAGMTCAAGTCGCCGTTGAAGGATATCTWTTGGAACTTCTTTTGGGACATCKTTCAACCCCAGAATGGTCGCCGCGAAGAAGGCCAATGCCAGAAGCTGCAAATCATTGGGTGGAGGAGGACACTGCCTGTATTGTTCACGGGTAATAGTTGGCCTCCGACCAACGGATTCTCTTGGAGAATCTCAACGAAGAGGGCATCGAATAGAAAGTCAAAATAGACCACGACATGAGCCCTGTTGAAACCCAGATAGTGATATCAAGACCGAAGCTCCTATCGCTGTGATCAACACATGGGCTGTTGAGACCATCGGTGCAGTGTGTGAGAGGCTAAATAACAAGTAGATTGTGAGTAAGGAATAAACATTCCCTCAATCTTTTCTTTAAATCTTTTCTTTAAACACGTATTCATACGACACTGAAGAGTGTACATAAAATTTGTAGCGTGTCCCTTCTGTTGAAGTGGGATATAGGAACCACGCGCACGGAGAGATGTGCCTGGCTGATTTTGAATGGCGATTTCACCTAAAAAAGATGACTCCTCCAAAGACTTCATAACGTCGATTACATCCACGACCGTTTTTCTGCATACAACACGGAGGATTTCCGAACGCTTCCATCATGGCCCGTTATGCACTCTGTGGGGCAGTATGTGCTCGTTGTGACTGATCGGCTACCCGACCAATGCTGTGAGATTCTTCGGATGGATTATGGTGTGGCAWATGCCGTTACCATTGCGGGGGTTCACTTCAAGGTGGATGATTTTGTACGATTGAACCTTTGGAATGATTGTAAGGGATACATTCGATCCAAATTTGCACCACTGACGACTTCAACGTCTCGAGGCGTCTGCCGTGCAATTGKTCTCGTACAAGCAWATGCGCACAAATATTTACCAGGATTTCCGACAATTTGTGTCCATCCGACTATCGTAATGTGGAAAGTTGTGATTGAGACACCATTCCGAAGTATTTTTTGTCATCGTAATGTTCGACGATTGTCATATTSGTGTTCTSGATGTGAAGCACCGCAATTGTGCTTCTTGCCCCAACAAAATAACACAACGCAGATACTACGTGACTCGTATTTGTAATATCTAAACATCATTGTTTCTTCGGATTTTTCCAAGATACATTTTCGATAATAATGGTTTAACTGCTATTATTTGTTTCATATATACTACTGTAGTGATTTCTTCGAAATGAGTTTCGATACTTCACATCATATSCAATTTATTTTCAGCGAAAGGACAGGAAAGTGAAACCCGATGATTGACTTTGATCAACTGATTCATTCATTCATAGCCTCTTACTAATCTGTTACAAGTATCGAATTCCAAGTTTTATACACACATAGCTTCGACAGGCATCCCAAGGCATCAAACGCATCAAATCACATCAACCTATTTCCATGCAACAGTTCCTCACAATGTGACATGACTAATTTTCACCCTTATCCGWAGCAATAACGCAGCAGGCGTAAATGACGCCAGGGACGTATCCGCAAATGGTGAGAATTATTGACAGGAGAAATTCGCACGAACATCCGTATTGCCAAAAGACTCCAACAGGTGGAATGATGTAGGCACAACACAATCCACAGGCCTTGTGGCAGCATCCAGTAGGGCGATCTGAGCTCATGATGGTGTTGAATATAGCTCTTGAAGTATTGAAATTATTGATATTGTGAAGTAAAAATTGTTCAGACTGAAGAAGTTGTGGCAATAGTCTYGTCCGTGACGCAGCAGAAGTGCTATTCAATACAGGAAGGAAATCCTAGCGTTACAAAAATAATGATGCCGYGTTGCAGAAACCGTGCGAAAACGAGAAAAAGATTTTTCGTCGAATCTTTCATGAATCGTACTATTACAGTAGTACGTACATGTACGGTAGAAAATGTCATAAAAAAAGTACTTTGTGCTACGAAGTATTTATCTCTGAACGCTACGTACATAGCATACGCTCGTACTGTACTTTTTGCGTTTGGTATGGTGTGGCCTCCGCTACCGGTACCTGTAGCTGATGATCATGCTACATGTGCTTGGACAATTACCACGTAGTTCGAAAGCGAACAGAACATGCTGACGACGATGTCTTCCGTTTCGAGGTACGAGGTACCGTACTATCATACATACGTAGATTACTCTGSACAGAACATTGGGGTCAGGAACGGTACGACTTCTACCACGTGAAGCATGAGGATCGCATCATCGCGAGTCCGACTATTGTACGCTACCAACAGTACGTACCAGTACGTTGTAGTGTCAACAGAATTTCGAAAGAAAAGAGATCGGACAGAATATTCTTTTTCATACGGTAGACGTCAGACGTTCCTTGCAGATAGTTGTATTTGAGTGTACAGTCCTACGGTACTGCTTGGGGTCATAYGTAAGAAAGCTATTAATAGTAGTAAGTATGGGTCCCTTGCMGGCAAGGGTTGCCGGCAACCCTTGCTGGCATGTTGTTGGCAATTCCCATACAAATGCAAGTAGATTTTTTTAGCTCATTTTTATAAATAAAACCCCTGATGTGATATTTGTCATTCAACTTCTGAAAAATTCTGGCACTGCTGAGAATGCTGGCAAACTGAACCTGCCGCCGGTCAAGAAGAACCAGCCGCACCACCACCRTGACTAGTACTACTAGTAGTACTACTAGTACCTGTGCATGAGTTTTTCTGGAAATTTTGCACCATTTCTTTCTGACATGGAAAGAAAAATAGGGAAATAGAAACACCTTCCACCTGTGAACAGTGCACAGCTGATACTGGTGAGACTGTAACAATAGCTAGTACTAGTAGTACTAGTAGAGGACAATAGAGGACAATAGAATACAACAACTAGTATTAGTAGTAGTTTGCAAAAGAGCTCCCTCAGTTCCATGAAACCACCATGGTGGAGGAGTTTGAACAAGCTTTCCTGATTGAAGATGAAGCAATCAGGAGGAAGAAGGAAATTCAGAAATTGGAGGATCAGTACAAATCAATGAATTGGGTCATACTAGTACTAGTACTAGTACTAGTAGTAGAAGGCCTGGTTAATGAGGTCTGGTCTCTCTTCCCTACCAGTAGTGACATTGATTTGCATAACAACAATGAAAGAGACTTGACCAAGTTCAAGGAGGCCATRAAGAGATTCTATATTCAACAGAAGTTTGCTTCTCCATRGCAATTCCAACAAACCATGAAAATACTCTGTTCCAAGTGGTCTGTGAAGATTGCATGTACTGGCAATTCAGTCYAGTACCACTACAGGCAAAGCAGAAGAAGAGCACATGAAGATCCAACAAAGGGTCAAAAACTGTGTTAACTACCTGTGTATAATTGCCTATTTGGAATTAGATATTCTCCTTCCTGGGTATCAAAGGTACAAACAAACAAAGGATTCTTCTTCAAGTGAAAATTACCCATGTGAATCTGCATCACACCTGTCCATTGGRCACTATCAGTTACACCAGAGTTGCTGTATGCAGATCTAGATCCTCAACCATCAACTTGAAAGAAATGAGGGACATTCTCTCTGTGATTCAAGTGAACCCAACTAGTATGCATGCCAATGAACTCTGTCCTACTGCCACATGTACCACTGACAGCAAAGGATATCAATAATTTTCAGYAGAAAGCAAYCAAATGTCTACTAGCAGTCTATGGAAACAAGGAGAAGGTTAGTACAGGGCAAGATGCATCAGTGTTGTTTGGAAATGGAACTACAGAAGAATTCATTTGAACAGATTCCTCAATCAAGCAGAAAGAAGTTGAGGAACTCTTTTCCAATATAATGACCCAAGTGATATTTGAGCAGTAGTGGACTCCTTCWTTGACAAACTGAAAGARRMAMMAYART
>CAACVS010000092.1:269917-288620 GCA_900660405.1 Pseudo-nitzschia multistriata
GATGMWRSAACGAGGTACTGCCTAAGGSTCATGCATTGGAGATGCCATTCTTGCTTGAGTTTCACCAGGATAGTATGGATGGTATTACACATGGATACCAATCTATTGCAATTTATGACACACTTCTTGCAATCTCAACTTTTATTGAGGGGGCACTTGACTCATCTGATGCTGAGCTTGTTCATGAGGACAAGGATGGTTCAATGAAGGTGATGCTGGTGGAACTGAAAGTGCACCTATCCTACTTCACCTTTTATGGTGAAAGAAATAGGATGGRAGTGAATCTTGGCTTCCATGTATGGGAGAACAGAGAGCCCATTTATGTTGAGCTTGATACTGAGAATGAAGAGTTCCAAAAGTAAAYTCCTAATCAAAAAGAGAGCTTCTTTCAAGTGCTTCATCATCTTGCTGTYAGAAATCTTTGACTTGCAAAGGACTCATGATCATTGGTAACCACAAGAAGATTATGCTTGGAGTCTTTTGTAAATTGCATTGATGAGACTATCAATGCATACCATACCATCATTAAAGATCTATACAGTTTGAGTCCTCCAGCCAATTTATGATTCAGAGCTTTATTTGCCTRTAGAGGTGATACAGCAAGTGATCCAGTAAGAAGAAATGAAAYCAATTGGACTATTGCTGGATTTGTTTCAGAACTCATTTTAGAACTCATATTACATCTGGAAGAAGCTTTGGATAGACTTCTGTCCTAAATGTAACCACCCACATGGATTAACCTTAGGTATGAACCAGGAAGATGACCTTCACCCAACCTTTGAGACAAAAATATCAACTGACTCTCAAGTCATCACCTGGGAAGTTATCCATACCATCTTCACCTCCAAAGATAAATGCCCATATCATTGAACTCCATGATGGCCATGGATACAAAGCTTTAAAGAAGGCAATCATCTGCAAYACTCACCCACTCCTGATTGAATCACCATCCATGTTAGTTACAACTTGCCCTAATCAAGGAGCTCTCTCTCCCTCATGGAATACTGGAAGAAATTCAACCACTACATCATGCTTTGCACATTAATYRAAGGCAATAAACAAACTRTATATGACAGAAATGAATGAAAACATKTTGTGAATGGATGTACACACTCTTCTTTTCTCCAAACAGAAATACGTTGAGAGCAAGATKTTGATAATCTAAAACACAGGTTTGAACCAWCCAACTTTGTTGCAACTCTTCAACAATATTTGAACTTTCCTAATAGCCCAACGCAAGTACAACAAGTGACACAAACCCCACCTTGAAAATACAAATCAAATATACCAACATACAAAYRTACTGATAACATTCCAAAACCTATCTTGGTAAATCAGATTCAAACTGCTGAAATTGACACAGACCACCYAAGTTTTGCCTACTCAATGTCAATCAATCAAATCAAAGCAAACCCRGCTTCATTCAACTGCCCATGCGTTGTTTGTGACATGATGACAGGCCAAACCTCCCTAMATACTTTTGAAAATTGTCCAATCCTACAACAATCTAATCTTCTCCCTCAAAATTTCATCAACTTCTGCCAAATGTATAAWTGTGCTCAAAACACACTGGGAAGGCAAATGCAACAGTCAACCTTGTTCATACAGAAGCACCAACAGAAGAAACACAGATGGTAGTTGACAAAACCTTTCCAACCAATGGTTCACCAAACAAMGGAGAAAACAAAATGGGTTTTGTATAGGGCATACCACAAAACTGGAACCTTGAAGCCCTCCATCTTCTCCATCAACACCAGCCCCTGTCCTTCATATACTTCACCAGAACGCTTCCCATGTAATGCATATGCAATTTATCCAGTCCAGTGACATCACACATGATACGTCACATCATCCACTGTCAAAYATCATAACAATACCAAAATATCCACATCATGCTTTTACACAAAAAATTGAAAAAGGTCCCAATATGCCCTGCAAATCTTTTGACAAATCTGAAATAAAAATCATCAATATAATTCATTATAAGACATACAGAACATACCACTACTACCAAAGATATACACCATGAAGATTCCTTCAGCAGTCAGAGCACAGCAGATCAAYACTGGTGCTGATATAACATGCAAAAATTTGATTGGCGTCATTCACAATTACAAGAAACCATACAAGAARGAATTTCCATGTCAGCTCAAACTTGTTGGTGCAATAAACTCTACAGATGGAGTATATCCCCATGGCAARGGATATATTCATGTCCCTGCTGTAAATGAAAAAGGATATGTCTGGCTTTGTTGTATATATTCTCCAACACCATCCTTGACATTAATCTCTGAAGACAACATCATATGCTCCAATCCATGACTAAGACTTTGCGACTATACCATTGTGTTATACAAATTTCACAATTCAAATACAAKCACAATTCAATGCAAACATCAAAAAGACAACAACAAATCAATCACCATACACGGCCTTATTTCCTTTGGAAAATTGTACAAACAACTGTTAATAATGCCTGATCTGTTACCACATCATCCTTGAGCAAATGAATATAATTCTCTCAAGAAAGCACTCCAAGAAGATGAACAATGTTCATTGTCAATAAAATCCATATATATATATATATATATAAATGTGCACATGAACACATTGAACATGAGATAAATCAATTACTGTCAGATCTCCCTGACCATCCGGTCAATGACTGGATCTCCAATGCTACTCCTATCAATGTCATCAAAGCACAAACCAAAGGACTCATGTGGCACCAACGTTTAGGACATATCAATGACAAATATMTCTAMAACACCCMCAAATATATTGATGGTATTCCCAAATTTAAACACAATGATCCAATTCTTGATCACTGCCCTACCTGGTGTATTCAATCCAAACAAACAAAAACACCAGCTGGTCAAAACCCAACACATTCTGCCATCCTCCCTTATCAAGGCCTCWCCATCAATTTCTCTTTTAGTGGTACAAAACCAAAAGATACTTTGCCTGCACAAGACTATGAAGGAATCAATGACAAAACAAGTTGGATCCTTATCTCTGACCACTTCACACAATATTTAATTGACAATACTTGACTCTTGAAAGCTTCTCCAATCATGTGGCTCCAAATTTTTGGAAATACACACATCAAACTGTCCCGACAACCATGTCTACATGGATTAAGGTGGAGAACTATACCACAACCCAGAAGTCTGCAAACTCTTTACACAAAAAGGATATCAAATATGACTRACAGGTGCTGACTCGTCACACCAAAATAGACCAGTAGAATGGGCACATCAAAYGATTGCAGAACAAATAGGTTGTCTCCTATCTGGTGCTGATCTACCAATCAAATTGTGGCCATACGCTTTTCACCACTCCCTTTGGAGATTGAATGCTTTACATCAACACACACAAACCAAATCACCACTCCAAGTTGCCACAGGCAAGAAAGAAAATTTACAAAACTTCAAAACCTTTGGTTGTTGAGTTTGGCTACGCCCACCTGRAAGACGACCAGCAAAATTCAAAAATAACTCAARGAAAGGAATTTTTCTTGGATATCTTCCATAAACTACAGAGAACATCCTTTGGTATGACGTTGAAACCAATTGTGTCAAAATTGCATCACATGCTTGCTTTGACAAAGGAATGGATGACTTACTGACACAAGACATCCCACTGAANCTTCACACAATATTTAATTGACAATACTTGACTCTTGAAAGCTTCTCCAATCATGTGGCTCCAAATTTTTGGAAATACACACATCAAACTGTCCCGACAACCATGTCTACATGGATTAAGGTGGAGAACTATACCACAACCCAGAAGTCTGCAAACTCTTTACACAAAAAGGATATCAAATATGACTGACAGGTGCTGACTCGTCACACCAAAATAGACCAGTAGAATGGGCACATCAAATGATTGCAGAACAAATAGGTTGTCTCCTATCTGGTGCTGATCTACCAATCAAATTGTGGCCATACGCTTTTCACCACTCCCTTTGGAGATTGAATGCTTTACATCAACACACACAAACCAAATCACCACTCCAAGTTGCCACAGGCAAGAAAGAAAATTTACAAAACTTCAAAACCTTTGGTTGTTGAGTTTGGCTACGCCCACCTGAAAGACGACCAGCAAAATTCAAAAATAACTCAAAGAAAGGAATTTTTCTTGGATATCTTCCATAAACTACAGAGAACATCCTTTGGTATGACGTTGAAACCAATTGTGTCAAAATTGCATCACATGCTTGCTTTGACAAAGGAATGGATGACTTACTGACACAAGACATCCCACTGAASATCATTCATTTACAACGTTCCAAAAATAGTTCCAACATACTATCCCTGGATGACACAGAAACGAAAGACAATGATCTATGTTTCCATACATCACCTTTTCACAACATTCTAACCAAAGAAGTTTGTGTAAAATGCAATAGTCCCACATTTGGACTTGAACRTGAAGAAGATGAACTAAACAGTTGTGCCTTTCCCAAAGACGTCACCAAGAAGTCAAGCGCTGTCACCATGTTCTCCTCCTACAAATGTACACAAAATCAAGTCCACGGTGCCTTCATTGTCTTGATCAATAATCAACCAGTCCTCAGTAAACAATCAGCCCTTACAACCCTTGAATCATTAGTTGAGCAAGGCGTTACAAAATTCAAAATCAAATTTGCTCCCCTTGCTAAAGCCTCAAGTACACAACAATGGAAAGAAGAAGTAGATTAATATACTAACTTACATGCTCTGACAGACAAATTCAATACAACTGCTGAAATCAACTACAGCACATTACTGCTCTTCCTTCATGATGCTGATAGTAGCAAGGCAACTCATTGTTGATTGTCAGACACAGAGGATTCCTCACAACCATGTGCTAAAGCTACCATTATCCCAGTGGAAGCATTTATCGTTCTGACAAACAACATTTACTTGCCACCCCTCCACTGACACTACAGCAGCATCACTATTAAGCAACACTCTATCTCCAGCAACAGTTTTATCCACAGCAGTATTTGAACAGCAACACCAGTATCAGCAACACTAACCGGCTAAGGACAATGGGTCAACAACAATGGCAACAACACTGACAACAACACCGACAACAAATCAACGACATCCATCAGCAACACTATCAATGATGCTCAGCATCACTAACAAGCAACAGTATATCTCCAGCAACAGTCCTATCCACAGCAGTATTTGAACAGCAACACTAATCAGCAAGCTGTCAAGACCAGTTACCAAGGACAACATCGCGTCAATGCTATCAACAACAACAACAAATCGCAGACACCCATCAGCAGCAGCAACACTCAGCAACACTATCACAAACACCACCCATCAGCAACACTATCACCAACGCTCAGCAGCACTACCAGAAATACTTTTGATTCCTCTAAACAAYATATCCAACAGACAAACAGCAAGAAGGAGGACATCACAACAACCAGAAGAAACAACACCAAGGGGCTTCATGGAGTCCCAATCTGCAGACTTTGAAGCAGCATTTGAGCTAGAATATGATGTTGAAACTTTGTTTCAGGAGAAAGCTCAAGTGATGAGGAGGTTGCTGATGATACTGAGCATAATTATGATTCTGAAGCTTCTGGAATGAGTCACAAGGAGGCAGCACAAGCAGAGTTCTTCAATGTAGTCACTCAAAGCCAAACAGCTTGGAACTGGGACAATGCAATTGACCCTCATGATACTGAATTCTTTTATTGAAAAAATGGAACTATTGTTGATAGCAGTCTTAACTATCCAAAGGTTCCACTGGGTTATGAAAGAAAGGATCCAAAGGTTGACAAAGGAGAACCTGAAGACTGGAATGATGTTGACAATCCTGGTGGCTGGCACCCCCCCCCCCTATTACTATAGAGCCAAGTTTGAAGCAGGTACAGGGAAATACAAAGGTCACTTCCTTCCTTCTGAGTGTAAGCCTCCTGTGGAAATTCCTAAAAACTTCTTAGCTGGTCTTGGCAAGGAACCTATCAGGGACCTATCAGGGAGTATAATGGATGGATATTTCATTACCTTTGGTGGGATGGTACTGTGGAAGATCCTAACAACAAGTTTGCAAGGAAGTTTGCTACCAGAGATAACATATTTCTTGACAAGAGGAAGGGGAAGCTAAATATCTTCAAGCTCCTGTTGTAGTAGAGGTTGTTGTCATACTACTAGTAGTTCTCATGGGGTTGAGATAGTAGTACATTGGTGGAAGAATTCTGTTTCTGAATTCACTTTTGGCGGAAGTAGGTAGTGAAGTTGTGCTTGGTGGTAGTAAAATAATAAAATGGCGGAGAGTTCTTGGTGTCAAAATAATAAAATGGTGGAGATCTGTTCCAAATTTGAAAAAATAACTCCTTCTGGAACACCAGTAGTAACACACTCAGTCTTAAAATTTCAGGATGTATTGGGGACAAGGTGACAAAGAATTATGCAAAGTAGAAGTTGATTGGTTGATTGTTTTAGTTCCAAGAACTAAACTGCCAGTGGTTGCTGGAGGGGGGTGTATTTGCTGTCATATTCTTGTGTTTGTGTTGTGGTCATTGACTTTGAGATTTTTTGGTGAGGACCTCTGTTGGGGTGGCTACWTGAGTTTTTTCATCACATTACTTGTAAACTTTAGTTATGGTTCAGGAAAAAAAGAAGAACAGTGTCTGAAAATGATCATGCCTGGCATGAAGGCAGGGGTCAAAAATTTAAGAGGGGTGCGCAATGCCTGGAGGGGGCACGYATTGCTGTTTTGCAGGAGAGAGAAAAATTCTTATTCCATCCTTGGTACAAATAAGAAAAATTCAGCTCCAAGGATTTTTTAAGTTATCATTTTTWCTGCATAACACTAGTAAAACTATCCAACCTTTATGCACTACAAACTTCATCAAAAATACTACTACTATAATAATTTTTGAATACACAGTCTATTCCAAAAGTTCATGAAGATTRTGAATATGCCAATATTATCAGTGGAAAATGGATATTTAGTGTACTATTTTACATTTTAAAAATCAACATTAAATTACTAGTAGTAGTACTGGTACTATTCCTACTACTACTAGCTAGTACTGCCTAGTACTCCTACTAGTAGTAGAAGTACAGGTGCTAGTAAGTACTAGTGCTGTTACTAGTAAAACTACTAGTAGTAGTTGCAGTACCAAACCAGTAGTAGTAGTAGTAGTAGTAGTAGTAGTAGTAGGTGCAGTACCAAACCAGTAGTAGTAGTAGTAGTAGGAGGAGGAGTTCAGAGGATACAGAGAGAAGTATACAGCCAGAGGAAGTGAGAATAAGGAAACCAATCTAGTTTTACATGGAGAATTAGATGTCATTGGTTCAAGAAAAAGTAGCAACAAGAAGAGTGGTGTGAGAATGAACAGAGAATTATGACCCCTGCATGAAGGCAGGGGTCATAAAATAGAGGGGTGTGCATTGTGTCGAAACTCATATTCCACATGTGGTCCAAAGTTCCAAAAAGTCACACAAGGAATTTTTTTCACTCTCATTTTTACTGCATAATACTAGTACTAAAACTATCCAACCTTAAGCAGTTACAGCTTTATCAAAAATATTACTATTTTAATTTTTGAGTAGCCAGTCTAGTCCAGTTTTTAATGCTGATTCTGAATATACCATTTTCTCAGACATTAAATTGATATTTGTGGTACTATTTTACTATTGAAAAATGAACATAATTTCCATCTAGCTAGTACTTCTAGTACTAGTACGATCAGTTTCACCTTAGTAGCTACCAGTTGTAACAGTAGAAATAGCAGTACTACTACTAGTACTAACAGTATTAGCAACAGTAGACGGTAGTAGTAACTGTACCTTGGGTGACTTTTTGGAAATTTGGACCACATGTGGAATATGAGGTTTTTTTTTTCTCATGCTTTGTGATGTGCAAAAAAATTTGTTGCACACCCCTCTATTTTATGACCCCTGCATGAAGGCAGGGGTCATAAATTTAGAGGGGTGCGCATCAAAATTTTTTGTACGTCACAAAGCATGAGAAAAAAAACTCATATTCAACCTTAGGTCCAAATTTCCAAAAAGTCACCAAAGGAATTTTTTCATTCTCATTTTTACTTCATAATACTAGTAAAACTATCCAAGAACCTTTAAGCAGTTCTTACAGCTCGTCTATAAAAAATGCTACTACTATTTTAATTTTTGAGTAGCCAGTATAGTCCAGTTTTTTATGCTGATTCTGAATATACTATTTTCTTGGATTTTAAATTTATATTTGTGGTACTATTTTACTGTTGAATAATGAACATAATTTTCCACAATAGTAGTAGTAGTAGTACTACTACTACTAGTAGTAGTACTAGAACTAGAACATAATTTCAATAGTATTAGTAGTACGTAGTAGTAGTACTAATATGATTTTCTCTTTTTTTCTCGCACATTTTCGTGATGCACAAAAATTCGATGCGCTCCCCTCTGAATTATGAACCCTGATTGAAGTACCGTACTGTATCGTACTGTACGTCCTCTCTGGAGAGCGCCCGATTCCAGGTCTAATCAGTCCCGTTTGACTAAAACTCAACAGATAATGCGCAATGTGATCGCGCACGCGACCTCAATTTCGTATGAAATAGCCGTAACCTATTTAAGGGGCATAGCCTCTTTCAATTTGTGTGGGAGACTCACAGTGATAAAAATAATCTAACTTCGCCGATAATAAAATTTTATTACGCCGTTAATAAAATTTTACTAAGCTGTTAATAAAATTTTATTATTGTTTTATTATGCTGATAATAAAATTTTATTAATAGATGTTTTTAAATGCGTCATCGTGGAATGGTCTTCTTGCACAACGCGCCGGCCAGGTACTTTAATCGTGAGGAATTGCTTTAACACGGTGTAGTACGTAAAAACTGAAGAAGTTTACTAAAAAGCTCACGTTAATCGTCCTGCTTCAAATAGTACTACTACTACTACTAGCTAGTATCATCCTTGACGCGTTATTCCAGCACCATCATAAATCAAAGCAGCAATAACCACCAATAGCTACCAAGCGACAAGAAGAAGCAGTTGCTCAATGGCAAGGACTCTTGGATCAAAGAGCAGAATAAGAAAAGGACAGTCGCCAGAGACATCGTATCAAAATCTATCGGCTATTGAGCAGCTTGTAGTGTACTTCTACTGGATCTACATCAAGACAGGGGGAACTGAAGGTTGGGATAACAAAAGATCTGGTTCAACAGAGCACTGGAGACATTACAAAGTAATACACGAGAATTGGAAGTCGGCTTCTACATTCTATAATCGAGCAAAGGTAAGTGCTGGCGGATGCTTCTTGCTGCCGTGGCCCTGGCGGAATGTGTTCTAAACGTTTGTTTGCTGACTACTAGAAATTAAATCTTCTTGCAGAAGAGCTGATCAAAATCAACTACACAATTGAAGAGCCAACTGTTGAAGGAATTCCCAGAACACCATCCACCGTTCTTGCTACTACTGCTGCAACCACTGCCACAACTACGTCGCCTTTTCCTGCCAACGAAGAGCGACCGTCTGATTGTGTAGCGCGCTTCTTTTCATCCCCACCACCACTCTTTTCATCCCCACCACCACAACCAAGCTTATCTTTGCCCCAAAAAACACCTCCGGTCTTCTCCCCACCTCCGGTCTTCTCCCCCCCACCTCCAGTGATCTCACCAGTCTTCTCCCCAAGACACAACAAAGCAATGCCTGTCAGTGCCACCCCCTCCTCCGCAAAGAAGAAGCCTGCGATTCCTCCATCCCTCCAGGCCAATTCCGTTGATGATCTTGTCAACGCTGCAAACAGCATGTCTCTTGAAGATGGAAGCCATGTTCGGATCTTGGGAAGTGCCTATCCCACCATCATAGGAACTTGGGACTCACAGGATACCAATGACGATGATTCCTCTGATGAAGATTATGAAGACCAAGTCTTCACCATGATCAGAATGATCATGCACAACGCCATTCATGCTGATCTCATCATCCCTGAGTGGCTTGATCCCGTCAATCTTCAGCTCACCATTCGCTGGCCCAAGTGGTTCAAGAAGGTCTCCAGGCATGTTGCAATTCAAGAGGGACAGAAGCACCAGTTTGATGGGAAGCATGCTGTCATTAGAACTATGAGACGCTATCTCAAAAACCTCTACAAGAAAGATGATTTTGGTCAGCCGTTGAAGCAAAAGATCATCGACAACAGCATTGTCATCCAGTTTGCAACGCCCATGTGTACTGATAAGGATGCTGTTCAAGTGGACGTCATAGATATCAGTGTAACTGAAGCAGACCTTGACAAGGCGATTGGAGAGACCCTTCCACCAGGGAAAGTAATCAAGGTCCTTCAAATAATTGCTGAAGCTGATATTGGATCAAAGAAGATGAACAAGCGCATCCATGTTGGGGGACGTGCTGCAAATCTAGGTAAGGAACCAAGTGGCAAAAAGATTGGTGACGACTTGCAGCACCAGCAGGAGAAAAAGGAAAAGAAGCTTGCTCCTCCTGCGGCGCAACAAAAGACGTCCGACATTGTACCATTTGTCCCTGCTGCTGCAGACGCGATGGATGAAAGACCATATTCCCGTAAAAGACACCGAAGAACTCACCAAAAGACACCGAAGAACTCACCATGTAATTCCCCCTCATGATAATGTCACAGGCAACAAAATAGGAGGAGGAGATACCCCCATGGACAAATGACTGCTGAAAGAAGAACAAGCAACTCCTTCGGTTGCAAGCTGTGAGTCTACTAATGATTCATTTGAATCAGACGACGATCTTGATCCAGTGGCAACACTGGAAAGGGGGATCGAAGAATTGCAGTCGGAATTGTTGAAGTTCAACGGCAGCGGTGGATGCCAGAACTAGCCGCAACAACAGAAGAATAGTAGTAGTGTAGAGGAATCACAAAATAGTAACACGAAACATAATCAATATTTCTTTTGCGGAGGGAGCCCAATGCTAGTAGTAGTAGCGTCAATGGAGAACGCCAGCAATGTAGGCGTTTGTTTGCTTCGACCAAGAGTGCTCTTGTTGTCAAGTGGGCTTGCGGATGAAAAAATTTGGGTTGAAGTCAATAGACTCCGTAGGATTTTGAACGAGCAATCAAAACCAATCGATTTTGAGCAAAACTGACAGTATACTGCCTTGATTTGCATATTTTCTACAGCGTTTGTACACAGCTTTTGTACTACAGATCTCCGAAAAGACCAAATACTTCGCTTAGCAGCTGGATCAGCATGCTGATGAAAAAATTTGGGTTGAAGTCAATAGACTCCATAGGATTTTGAACGAGCAATCAAAACCAATCAATTTTGAGCAAAACTGACAGTATACTGCCTTGATTTGCATATTTTCTACGGCGTTTGTACACAGCTTTTGTACTACAGATCTCCGAAAAGACCAAATACTTTGCTTAGAAGCTGGATCAGCATCTGGCCTGCTGGCGTGCAACTGCTATTGGGTGCTGCCACTAGGCTCCAGTAGGATTTTGAACGTGTGATATAAACCAATAAATTCGCAAACGCTGTATAAACCTGCAAACACGCACAATCACTGTATCAACACGACGACTGTCGGAATCAAACACCATGGGCAACAGCCTAGAACTGAGACCTCTAGAACAGCATGAGATGTAGGAGTAGTAGAAATAGGGCTAATGTAATGGTTAGCAGATGCGGATGGAGGCATTGTTAGCCAAGATCCCTCCTTTTTTGTTTGTTGTTGCTAGGTATATCAGACATCGTAGTCGACGTGATACAGCCCCCCTTCATGCTCGAGCTTCAACTGAGTGATTACTGCAACGGCTGCAAAGCACATTCCATGCTTTCCTATCATTGTGTTCCTGTCCCTGCCTTCAGTGTGATGAAAAGAAGCATTCAGCACATTGAATATCTTCAGTCTCCCATTCACATTTTCATGTCGGCCCCGAATGATTGACTTTTCTTTTCTTTGCTTGCTGTCTATCCCCTGGTTTGGCGTCTTTCCCTTTATTGTTCCCCTCAGCCCACTATCAGCTTCCACCATTTCCCAGTCTTCAAGTCGGGTTGCAAGCTCAGAATCAAAGATGCGTTTCTCAGAAGTCCCACCAGGAAAGGGACCATTAATCCAAACAATATAACTGGTTTCGATACAAATTCCAACTTCGTATCGTATTGCTGGACCGTTGAACTTCTCTGAGTACATGTCAGTGCTAAACGGATGGGGTTCATAGCAAGGACAGTCTGTCCAGTCTACGGATATCATACATTCAGCTTTAGGCAAGTACTCACCACTTGACGATTGAGGTTGACCGAGGAACCTGTTATCCCAAACAATCACATCTGACTGAAGCTCAAAGATCTTCCTCACAAAGTACCAGGACCACTTCCTGAAGGTATCACTGTGGGGCCATCCGACTATTGAACAGTTGACCTCTTCTGATGTTGCATATACTTTGAGGAATAAGAGCGCCCACAAAAGGTGTTTCGGCTCAGCACCAGCTTCATCGACTGAAGCCTCAACACGATTCCATAGATCAGCAATTACTATGCTTGAAGCACCAAATAGGCTAGCTATGCGGCGATCCTTACTCCTGTTCCATTCCCTACTATCAGGCCATTGAATGGTCACTCGTATGATGTCTTCAATGATTTCTGCGTCCATCATAGTAGTTGTTGCAATGCCGAAGTCTTTGCGTATGGAGCTGCTGTTCTTTTTGCTGCTGCCGCATCCGCACTGTACTAACAACAAGCTGCTTTTGCTGATGGGTACGTACTTGTAGTAGACCCCAGTAAAATTTTGAACTCACGATAGACCAAGCTGGCCTGATCTCTACCGGTTTTAGTACTAATTATACGTAAGTACATGTTTTCATTAAGTCAATAGTAATAAAATTTTATTAACGTTTTATTAACTCAATAATAAAATTTTATTAACGCAATAATAAAAATGACTTCGCCGATAATAAAATTCTATTTAACGGACACCTCCAAAGAATATGGCCTTGATAACCCCTATGCTAAAGAACCATTCGATTGAAGCAATGACCGTTATTTTGAAGGAATTCCGTTAAAAAATCGCGCGCAATAGCGCGAAAACTGAAAATTCTCCCATTCGGGCCCTCTCCTGCGGGGTGACCAATTATGAGTCGTGCCAKAAAGGAATTTTGTCGACCAAGTCAAGAGTAAAAAAAGTGGGCAGAAACGGAAGACGTCCGATAAAGTTGAAAATACGATGTAGCAGTTGAATGCATCGGTGATTGGTGGTTGATGAGTATTTTTCGCTCATGTTCAGACCAATATCGTACAGTACTTAATACCACACCTTCAACATCCACGAAGGCAACAGGAGAAGAGGAGGAGGAGTCGTAAACAAACTCACCTCAGATCACCGAAAACAAACCYATATTCATTGCGCCTTTCTGGTTTGTTCCACACAACATGTCTAACAGCAACCAACGCCCACCCAAAAAATGGCTGATGGATCGGATTACAGGCCAGTCCAAGTACAATGATCGCGAACGTCCACCTGCTCCCTGTTGCTGGGTTCCTCCATGCGTGGCRTGGTTTCCCGAGCTCTTGGAAACGAACGGTTGCTGCAAAATTTTTGGAGGAATGGGCGTTAGCACCGAAGAATCCTTTCGAATGCTGTGTCTCCATATGGGCTTTGTGGCGAATATTGGGGCTATGATTTTGACTGCGTATACTTGCCTTTCGATTAGTCTACAATATTTCTTGCTGTCAATGGCATCCATGGAAATCCTTGAATACACCGAAATGGTCCAATACCCTAATGTAGGCCAAGAATCTCCTGAGACAGTGACCATCTACACGGGATTACAGGGCGTCGCAATGAATAATCCAAGCTTGGCAACATCGCCCACTGGTCAACAAATTGTGATTGGATAYGACGATTTTTGTGCATTTTCAAACGATGGATTGGAACGATACCTAGACCCTACAAAGGATTGTAGTTCTTGTGCTAGTACCTTTTTTTCGATGAATGCCGTTCTGTCCATTCTGATTTCGGTGGCAACCTTTTTCCCGACCTTCTTTTCTCAACAACTAAGAATGTAYTCGGGATACGATATCAATTGCGTGAAAAATTTCTTGACGATACTAGGATTGGTCACTATTTTCCTGAATCTCAATGTCATGCTTACCTACTTTTATCTGTGCAGCAAAGAATCGTTTTACCGGGATGGTACCATATTTTTCAACGAGGAAGGTATCGCGTCTTCCGTTGCCCCTGCAGACGGGTTCTACTGGAGAGTTGAATATCAATGGAAATGGGGATGGGGATTGRTCTTTTTGGTGGCCGGAACAGCGCTTAAATTAATTGACCTTTTGTGTAATCTTGCCGTCCCGACACCGAGCGTAACGCGAGATCGAAAGGAACAAGACATATACGAGACGATTGTTTTTGCGTCTCCTGCCGACGATACCGATGATGACGAAATCAATCAAAATGATGCCGATCCAATCTAGATTAGGCGGTCCCGAATTTCCAAAATGCTGGCCCAACACWTGAAGACAAAGAATACRRAACATTTGCACAGAACGTCTTCGAGCAAGCTAGTTTTTAAAACGTGAGGTTGAGTACAATTCAAGTATTCAGAAATAATGGAAGWCATGTAACTTTCAAGAAAAATCGATGATCACAAGGATGGATAAAATGATGTCGAAAAATTATCTCATTCATCGAATTACAAGTGAGATAAAGYATTATATGTAGAAAGAACTCATAAGGTGGAAAATCTAAAATGCAATAGTACCAATATATTTTGTTCCACTTCAATGATCCAATTCATTTACTTGTCTTTTAGCGTCATTGCTGCATCCACCAACGCGCTCTTGAGTAAGCCTTCGGTCGGTACCCCCTTTGATGCCAAAAACTTCCGGAGTGCAGATACTGTTTTTCTTTTGATCGCYGTCTTCGTCATTACAGAGAGATCCCATTCGTCGATGACCTCCTCAGTCAATGGGATACCTTTGCGATCATTCCTGTTGTCGGTGCGGTTGCCACCTGGTTTGGCATTCGATTGCCGGCGTGTGGAATGGGTAAGATAATGATCGTTGATGCAGTTCATTCGATTCAATCCCAGAGTCTTGGCAATCGAAATCAGTTTTTGTGCCTCCCAGGGCCAGCACAGTGTGATACACTCCCCGTATGCGTTTTGTCGCGCCGTGCGACCTGCAAGATGTGCATAGGCTGCGGCATTGGACGGAACCCCCATCAGRAACACAGTTCGGATTTCTGGAAGATCTAACCCTCGTGCCAATCGTTCCTTGACGACATAGACAGGAGCGCAACTCCAGGATGAATAGGGCAAGGAGTCGAATGCATCCATCTCCTCACGGAGGTCGGATAGCCCGCGGATGTCTTGAAACCCAGCATTCGCTAGAGATTCTCGGATGGCCTCAACACCGATCGCACCGGGAAAGACGAGGGATGGCGAGGGTTCCTCTTTGCTTCGAAGGGTGGTTAYAAGTGCTTCTACCATTGCGTTTGTTTTTATTGTTGATGACGTGATATTGCTGCTGGTGCCTGAATCCAATTKTTTTATGTTGCCTTCTTTCTTTGGCGGCTGCAACATGATTCCGTACGAGTGTTTCAGATTCGATGGAAGCAAAGAGGCCTTTCGCAATTTTTCATCCTTTTTGGTGCGAACGTCAGCTGTAATGAGCGTCGCTGCTTTGTCCGTGCTCGGTGCCTTCACAATGTACATGAGTTGCTTCCGCAGAGCTCTGCCGATCGTTGCCGATGCGCACACAATCTGCAATGAAGTCTTTGGTGACGAAGCTTGCGGCAAAGAATACCGTTGACTGTTTCTTCGATTTCGTCCGTAGGATGTTGGTGGACGACTTTTGGCAGTTTTTTCCCAAACTAAYRCTTCGAGCAGCTCTTGGGCTAGTGGTTTCGTTGTTTTGTGCTCWCGCCGTGCGTCGGCGGTAGTGGTTTGTAAGAGCCGGTCTACCTCATCTAGAATCAAGGTCTGGATGTTAGCTCGGAGTGCCAGGGCGACCGCTCGATACAGGAGTTGTTCCTGATTGGTATTTTCATTTCTTTCGTTTGTGTTTGTGTCCATGGGTGGCTGAACGGTTCCTTCCTTGGCTTCTCGTCTTTGCCTCGCCTTTCGTTGGGCGGCATATCGCGTGTTGCTTTGTAGTTTAGAAGTTGTCATGACCACTTTTTGAATTTCTTTGCGCAACTGCAGAAAGAGTTTTGGTGTCCCCGCCAAGAATGTTGGTTCCGTATAGCGATTGCTTCCRACAGAAGGATCGTTTTTATCACAAGTAATTTTATTGACGCTGTAATATCGTTGTACAATATCCGCCAATATCGGGTACGAGACTGATAATGGTAACGGAGACGACGACTCTTCTTTGCGAGTTAGTTTTAATTTACCAACAGCCATTGATCGGTTATATTCTACAACGTGGAGAACATTACTGCTGCTGCTCTTCCGGTTGTCGTTGATGCTACTGCCAAGAATCACGTGGTCTACGGTCCGCTGTAGTTGATAAGCAAGCTCCATTGTCGGCGTCATAATCCATATAGTTCCAAGCGCATTCGTTACTGACGCAGCTGGCYTTTTGTTTTTGCGGCCCGTGGTCGTCCTTGAGGTCAAAAAAGGTAATAAATATGCCAGCGACTTCCCGCTCCCTGTGGCCGCCGCAATAACGGCGTTCCCGTTGACACTGGTCTGGTTCTTCTTGGTGGAAAGGCAATTATATGCTGCAATTTGAATAGGTGTAGGCTCCGAGTAGCCCGCGGCGACCAAACGTGATTTCCAGAATGGACCTATCGATAATTTGCCGCCCCACAAAAAAGGTTTGTCGTCTCTGAGATTTCCGGTTTCATTTTCGCCTTCACTTGGTTTCTCTTTTGTACCGAAGCTGGCCTTTGTCTTAGAGGGAGGATTCAAGGATAARTTTGTAGTCCTTGATTCGTCGTTGCCGCTYGTCGTTCCATCGATGGAACGAAGGAGTGCCCGAGCTGTTTCGTACGAGATRTTCTTGTCCATGTTGCCCAYCTCCATTTTGTTCTTGCTGCTGACGTAAAGATCGTCTCCYTCCCTTTCCCATTTTGGTGGCTTTGGCCCCCGGGACGAGACCTTTATACCTGCCTTTCGTTTTTCGTACCAGCTCTTGTTTCCACCACCGGATGTCACGCGATTTTTGTTTTTGCGTCGTGGCGATTGTTTTCCATGCTGGTTTTTACTGTCMTTGTTGYTTCCMCTGTGGCTTGGAGGCGAGGATCGAGTGGAAAGCCCTGCCACCCCCTTCACAAAAATTGGATAAGCATCGGTGTGTGGATAAAGAAAGGATATGAAGCACGCTGCGGTCCAGAAAATGAGTATCCAATGAAACGCCGTTCTCGTCGTCGTCGTCATCCACCGAAGCGACCCTGATTTGTGACGGTAAGGAACCAGATATACTAGACTCTTTGTTGCCTTCATTGATATTTGTAAAATTGAATATTCCCTTTTCAATGACGCAGGAGATTGCTCATCAATTCMACCTTTTACCTTCGAAATAAACTTRTTTGMTTCGTAGTTWTTCTCATGCGTCGCACTTTCCTTCCTGTTTTCCTTCCTGTGATTTCATTTCATTGACGTGCAACAACAAAAATCAACAACATCATCTCCGTCCGAACAAGCATGAACGACGATGGRCGATTGATTGAGATCGAGTCGTATCCCAACGGTTGGTGATGGGGAATGTGATYCATCTGGGCCCTGATTTCCGATTTCCGATACTATTCCACGTGTAAGATATTTTAATTTGTCTGAAAGGGGTGGGGGGACCGACGGATGGACGTTCTTTTAGCAAGTGGGACTACAATTTATTGTTAACCGTCCAAAACCGCTTCTTCCATTCTTGCTATTGATTTTCGGGATTATCCTCCGAGCCTATGTACCGTATGGGTCATGGGAAAACTTAAAAGTGATTTCCCGCCACGTATTTACCTAACTCTGATGAACGGTAGTACCCGTACCGGTACACAACCTACTCAAGGTAATTCAACCCCAATTTCTGATACCGGTACGACTTACCTACCGGTAGGAACACGAGTTGCAATAAATCATTGATCTCGTGCCAATGAAATGTATTCATTTCCTTCGTGGAAGATACCCCCACCAACTATCTATCTGTACTGAACGAAAAAATTAGAAGTAGAYGATAGCGTTGTTCGAAGTATGGTGGTACGAACCATTTGAGAAATAAATCGTACAGTGCTAGGCCTCATGAAATTCTGTACAATTAGTCTGTGGTAACAAACACTGAAACGGCCCGGCGATACTGATAATACCGGTACGACCCATCATTACGTGAATAGTACGCACAGAATACTTCGAGCCCGTGAAAACTTCACATTCTGATCGTCAGTCAATCAGTCAATCAGTCAATCAAGCAATCAATCAATCGGTCAGTCAATCAGTCGACCCGGAAGTTTCTCACTCACTAATGAAATAATCATTACCCAAACAATCAATACAAAATCCGAGATAACCAAGGCAAAACAGATATAATTGAACCCAAAACAATCCGATTTGAACCATGCAGTGCCTCCGACACTTTGTCGACCTCACAATCGTCACTATTATATGCTCATCTGTGTTTTATGCATCGTTTGCTAGGACGATCCGATTAGCAAGGATGAGCGAGCATACCAAAACAGCCATATCGATCCCTAACTCGACGATCCTTGACCACGGCATCGTAAACAACAGTAATAACAAGAACATCAGTGTCCAACCT
>CAACVS010000092.1:292713-325410 GCA_900660405.1 Pseudo-nitzschia multistriata
GTATTAGTATTAGTATTAGTGTTAGTAGTAGTTAGTAAGTTTCCAAATTCTCAAAAAGACTGGAATCAAGCCAGCAGTCTGTCCCTTTTCTGTTTGTCTAGATAGTTTAAAATAGCCCATGTTTTTAGTAGTGGTCAATCTTCTAGATTAAGAGGAATTGTCCATTATTATGAGAGATATGCACTAGTTATCAGGAATGTTTTCAGTGGTACTACTAGTACTAAAGACATAGCTAGCAGGTGCCAAAAAATCATGAGAGATATACAGTTATCAGGAATGTTTTCAGTGGTAGTACTAAAGACATAGCAGGCAGTGAAAGTACATATTTGTCCCTCCTCTTTTTAGGAATGTGGAATCCTATTTTAGCGTGGATTTGCCGGTGACAAGATTCTTTATGGGACCAACAAGTGATGGGAACAAGATTCATCCAGAATTTCATGAAACCACTGCTGCTAGTAGTATCAATTACGAATCTCCCTCCAAAACTATTAGATCATACTACTCCAAAAACATCTCCATCCTCATTACTATTTGTCTACTGATTTCCCAATCTCAGCAAAATGCTTCCTGAGTTCATTTTAATTGCATGGGTACTAGCTTCTCTTGTTGAAGAGGAGGAGGAGGAGGAGGAGGAGGAGAACAAGATAATAGAACATAGACTCACTCCAGAAGAAAGGTGTCAGAGGGACAGGAGGACGTGCCACAGATTGCACTCTTGAGATTGAACAAATCACCATTCATTCATTTGTTGTTTGGTTCTGGTGACAATCAGGCTCATAAAAATTGCTGCAATGAGGACCATACTAGAGTCTGTAGGTACCTGTTTTCTTGGTTCCAGTCAGTATTTGATAGATATACTATGGGCAAAGTCACTGAGCAGAGCAGACCTTGACTCCTTTTCCTCAAGGACAAAAAGAGGGAGGTTACTGCAACTATTGGAATGGCATTGGTCATGACTTGGTATAGAATGCAAGTACTAGTATCAGCAGCTAATACTAGGACCTAGTCTATGGTGTTTGGAATCACMTCCACTCCCTTCTACAGATGGTTGAAATTTTCCAGATGAGTCATTCTTTTTGTGTTGCAAAATAATCTGAAGGCAATTATTAGACCCCCTTGTGACAAGGAAGTCAAGGCATATGTGGCTTAGGATCCCTGCCAGTAGGAATTGGTTTCCTGTGGAGGGAGAAGTATTTCCTGGTGATGGGTTTGTTCTCTCTTCTTGGACCATGAGGTCAGTTTTCTGCTGCATGCTGGCATTGAACAACTAGTTTTCATTGATCTGATCGTCCAATAGTAGGAAGGATCTCCCTTTGGAGTTTCAGCATACACAAGTCCTCCCTCCTCTTTCTTGTACAGTTGGACCTGGCACAGTTGCTGAAGTTGAAGGACCTTGAGCCATGGTGGATACAGAGGAACAGGAGGAGGAGTCTTCAGTTAAACTCCTTTTTCATGATTGATGCTTATCGTCATGATGTAGTACAAACTTTGTCCTCCTTCTGCTCCTGGCTTGCCTCCTCTCTCAACAAGCTCCAACCATTGAATACTGTAATAATGCAAAAAAGTCATAGGGGTATTGAARGCATGAAGGTGCAAACAAATAGTTTTTGAAGGATGCAGCTGCTGACGATACAAGAAGTTGCTCATAGTAGTAGTAGTAGTAGGGGGATGCTGATATGAGGAGTTGCTGATACTACAGAGGAGCTGCTGATGGGGCATCTGCTGAAATAGAGGATGCTCCCTGATGATATGGAGGATGCTTGCTGATACAGAGAACACTAATACAAGGGTTCACTGATGTGGAGGAGTTGCGCATATGAGTCACTGATACAGAGGAGGACGAGGAGGAGCTGGTGCTGGTGGCCTGCTGATATGGAGGACGCTTGCTGATACAGAGAAGGCTGATACAAATCACTGATACAGAGGAGTTTCTGATATGAAGGAGTTGCCARTATCAAGGATGCTGATACAGAGGAATTGGTGATGCAGAGAGTGCCGATATGGAGGAGCATGTGATACTAGTACAAGCTGCTGATACTTGCATTTCGTCTTCATACCACTACTATGTACCGTACGGTAGTACCCGTACCCGTTGTGGAAGTGCGTATCTACCACCGGTACGAATTACGAATCCAGCAACAATTGATCGCCCCATTAATAAAAATTATGCCATCATTAATTTTTCCAGTACAAATTCTACAGAGCTCTACTGATAGGATTGCAACAAGATTTCCCCATCGAGGGGACTTGTACCTTRTTTATTTCCTATGGTTATGCGGCTCTCCATCAAGACCGGCAACGAGCGCATCACAACATAGCACAAACACCGCAACCGTGTCGAGGAATATAACATGAACATCCGAATTCCGATTCGGCTGCCTTGCAACTTTCTTCTACTTCTTTTGGCAAAACAAAGACCATCGTCGGCCTTTACGTTCCAAAACAGCAATCACTCCGCCACTACGAATTTTGTCGGCATTAACAACGCGGAAAAGCCATTTTTTCAGAACACAAACCAAATTATTAGCAGGAACAGTAGTAGCAGAAGATTCTCATCCGATAGTAGCATGTCATCATCGTCGTCGTCTCCGCCACAGTGCGGGGTGGACTACCCCGAACTGGTCGTCTTCGATCTGGATGCGTGTTTTTGGGACCAAGAAATGTACGAAATGCCCGCCCTCCCGTCCAAAACCGTGTCAGGAATCCTTGGCGATTCGGGACAGGAAGGAGTAACTGGAGCCTACTCGGGCCGGAACAAGATCTCCATGCACCCCGGAAGCATGGTGGCCCTCCAGGAACACGCCAGGGGAGATGTTTATCCCGGAATGAAGGTGTGTTTTGCCTCGTCGGCCGACACCCCCTTTGCCGAGAAAATCGGCCGGGCTACCCTGAAATTGCTCGAGGTTCTTCCCGGGCTGACGGTGTGGGATCTAGTGCTTAAAGATTGGGACGGCAAAGACGTCAACCAGGTGCGTAGCAGAAACTGAAGCTTCGCGCTTTACGCCAGAAAAACGACAATGATAGGCGTCAATGGCACACAACTAGTAGCCCCCCAAGGGGATGGCTAGTGTCGTGGACCAGAGACGGAGAGAAAATAGCGGAGCAGGAACAAGCATCCTGTTTGTCACAGAGACTAAGCATGGTCGTATGCTCACCATTTTCCACACTTGTGCGGTTATGTTCTTGTACTTGCGAAACATGGTTACGAACCAATGCACTGATTGCTTCGACGCAAACAAACCATGAAACAAACTACGAACCGGCCGATAAAATCGTTTTGATGTAGCAGATCGGACGGCAGCCACCATTGAGCAGGTATGTACGGGTACCATGAGCAATTCATTTGCACTTTTGCTAATTTAATTCCACTCCAACTCGTGAACTTATTTCTGAGAGAAAGTGAAAGGAAGTCATCCCACCAACCCATCTTTTGCATTTGTTCCTATACTTTTCACATATTTTGATCTGGAAACATATCATTGTCGTTCATCCCATTCCCCCATGTGCGTTCTCTTCTTGCACCCAATGATATCGGCGTGATCTGCCGCACCGCAATGATATCGAAATAACCAACAAACGTCTAATACTACTGTTACAACGCAAAGCAACAAGGCCCAGACACATTTCCCCTTCATTCGAAAACTCACGGGCATTCCCTATGACAAGATGCTCTTTTTTGACGATTGCAACTGGGGCGATCACGTGGGCATGGTTGGTCGTGGTTGTACAGAGGAGAGCACCAGCAGAGGAGTTGTCGGCCACCGGACACCCAGTGGACTCACGATCAAGGATTGGTACAGGGGGCTGGAGCTCTATCGCGAGGCACAACAGCAGTAGTGAAATGAAGTCCAGAAAATAAATTGCATTGTGACTCGATCGAATACACTCGGCGCTCTGGTGAAGTGATCATACTGTACATATTGAGGTACTTGGCACATCCCAATCACCATACGGAAAAAGTAGAAAGAGTGCGGCAGTTCAATTCATATAGTATATGCTAGTATTGTTTTTCCATCGTAACTGGTGTTCTAATCGCCAGGGATAGTGCCGCACTTGAATGTATTATTTGCGTGTTGCTTTCACACAGGACACGTTAGGAAAGTGACCAATTCATTATATTTTGTGTGAGGAGAGCAACTAAGTCCACTTTCGAAACGCAGCTTTCCATTACCACTAGAAAATTTGTTTTGAAGAAGTATATAAAATTCAGCAGGTTGATTGTTTTGATAATAATACTGTGGCAGTTCTTCAGAGTTGCAGGATCAACATCTTTTTGACTCTGTTTCTCATCTCACAGTCAAAATGACGATGTACATAGGTTAGTACTCCTACCAGTATCTAATGGTACATGAGCTTGTTCCAGACACAGTATTGCGCCTGACATTATTGCGCTTGACATCAGGAGTTGTATCACTACGAAAGAAACTACGCTACGGTACGATGCTGGATTAAACGAGTAGTACGTACCGTACCTGGTACAAGTAGGTRCGAGTGTAACAACAAGTACGTACTCGTACGTACTTTTACTTGATTTCTGATTTCTTGTTTTCTGCAACGGTACGGAAAGCGACGTGCAACGACGTACATAGCGTAAGTACTTACGCAATTCTGTACGTATAGTTTTCGGTGGTCCACATCATAAAAAATACTTCTACTACTGCACTAGGAAAGTACGAAGTACTTCTACTTATCAAATGTCATCACACACCATCGCAAAATGCACCATCACAAAGACTTCGAGGAACTATTTCCGGAAAATATCTGAACGAACAATCCATCAAGCTGGAACTAGATAATTGACAATGGCGACAATAAGGACGACCGATTTCTACTTAAAATTTGCCATCTCATTCTTGGGAATAATCTTCCTTCGGCATGAGGGACATTCATCGACCGCCGTTGACGCCTTTGTTGCTCTCGGCCGCCATTCCAATGGGCATACAAATAGAAGCCCAAATACTAATCTGTTTGCGGCTTTGCCTACAGGATATCGAGAGTTTGGTGAAAATGCCATTTTCCAAGCCGCTAAAGAGTGCGGAATGAACTTTGATGAAGAAAATGGAAATCGATTGGAAATTGAGTGGAAAGCCGGAACCATCATTGTATCAGTGCACGGGGAAGTCTCGCTGCGGGAGGTATCCGAAGATGGCGAATATGCGGACGAAGAGGGGACGCCTTGTGAAGATGAGGAAGAAGAAATTGTAGATACCAACAACGAAATGGACGAAAAATTCTCGCTGACTCTCTTGGCCCGGACGATCAACCGAATCCTTGACGACGACGGAACGGGTCTGTTGATTGCCGAGGCCCACTCGATCGAGGTCACCACGCCGGGGGTCTCCGACGTGCTGGTGCCTGGAACACCCCAATTCGAAGCGTTCATGGGATTCGAAGTCATTGTCGAGTTCATGGATTCTAAGAAAAAGAAGGTAAAAACCATCGAGGGTCGCTTGTACGACTACAACGACGATCAAACCGTAATCAACATAAAGGGTCGCATGAAAAAACTGAAAAACGAGGCCGTCATGTCAGTTCGATTGCCTAAGGCGAAGAAAGAAAAAGGAGTCCGGTAGACATATTATCATTTGAAGAAAATAATGTTTATGCGCTAGAAGGTGAAGCTGCCAAAGTTCAATCCATTAAAATTGCCAATAGAACGAAAATACGGTTCGAAGTTTACAAACGAAGAAAGCAGGTGTGTCATGCTGATTTAATGTAGCATGGTACAGCTTAGTTGACGGTCGTAGATGTAACAAATAATTTACAGAACAAAAATTATGAATTGTAAGACAGTGGTATCCCCTTGTAAGCAGCGAGTCGTACTTCGCGTTCGTGCAACAATAGCTAACTCTGCTATCTTCTCGACCGTTCTCGAGGAGACGTTCTCTTCCTATTACTTCTCACATTTCCTGTGTAGTCGATACTACTTGAGGAATGCGAGCGTCGACTATGGCGGCTGCTCGAGTTGATGTTTCTCGGTGACCTCCTTCCATCGGGATCCATTCCATTGTCGCTGATTGAGTCGATTCTACCGCTCATGTTGTGTCGACTAATACTGCGACTGCGTTCGCTACGGTTCCGACTTTGACTGCGGCTGCCATTACGACTGCTAGTATTGCGGGTACGGCTACTACCTCTGGATTTCCTCGTCGACGACGATTCCGCCCTCGAAGATCTCGAGCGCCTACTGTTGCTATTCCTGTTACTTCTTGAAGAGGAAGAAGGTCTTTGCTTGGACGAGCCGCGATAGGAATTTTTATAAAAGCCTCCCTCAAAGCTGCTGATGTCGTCTTCGTCACTATACTTCGGATTAACGATGCGAACAGGTGGTGGAACGGTCAATCCCCCCGTCACCGTGCTATTCTGACCAAATTGCTGCTGGCCGATGGTCACCAAGTCGTTGTAATCATTGTTGCTCAGAGTATTCATTTCGGTATGACTCTGTTGAGGATCAATTTCATGAAATCCGTAACCGTTACCACGCACAGACTGGTCAATTCCATATACTGAAGCCTGTTGTTGCTGTTGTTGCATCATCAGCATGTTTCCCATATCCATGGGATTTTGAACCTCTCCGCCACCAACCATTCCGTATTGATTCTGTTGCAGGTTTTGTTGCTGAAGTATCGTCGTGTGTTCCATACCTATTGGGTGATCCATCTGCATCAGATCTTGTTGTTGCTGCTGTTGCTGCATTAGATCTAGATCTAGATCCTGCTGCTGTTGCTGCATAATCTCTTGTTGCTGAACCTCGTTGAGGTATATTTGTTGCTGCAAAGCCTGGCGTTGTTGAACAAGGCCCTGAAGTCCATAGGTTGATCTCTGTGCCTCCAGTTGAGCAATGTTTTGGGACACTAGAGCTTGTTCGTGCTGGAGCTTTTTCATGGAAACTATCAGCGTCTGCAACATTTGCTGCTGCTCTAGCTGTCGCTGTTGTCGTTGCTGCTGCTGCTGCTGGTGTTGCTGTTGTTGTTGCTGCTGCTGCAGGTTATGCTGTTGCTGTGATTTAGACTCGGATCGCTCCTCTTCCATAACAGCAAGCTTCTCGGCCATCTTCTCCTTTTCGCGCTTGAGCTTCCTCATGCTCCTGGACATCTTCATCTTTTCCTTCTCGGTCTGCTCTATCTCGCTCACCGCTTTCTTCTCGATTTTCTTAGCCTTTTGCTTCGCCTTTATGAGACGGGCAGCTGTTTCCTTGTGGACACCCTTGAGACTGGAAAGCTTGCTAGTCTTCATGCGGCTCTCGAAGCGGGCCAGCTTTGCGGCGCGTTTGGCGGAAAGGAGGAGTGCCTGTTCGTCCTCGAAGATATCACGGCTGTTCCTAAGGCCATGGTAATCGTACTCGCTGTAAATCAYCGGCCTTATTATCGGCATGGTTTGAACCGGTTGGGCGTATGATGGTGGTGGCATTCTGCTCCAGTCTGTCATTTCGGCCGTCGATCTCGTGTCGATGGTCTTTCGATCACTGAAATACGTTCTATCATCGTCGTTTCGACGCCTTCGTTCCTTTTTGGATTTCTTATGGCTGTCGTCCGAGTCGCTACTACTGCTACCGCTGCTGTCAGAATCCGAATCGTCCTTCTTTTTCTTTTTCTTCTTCTTCTTTTTCTTTTTGGATTTGGCATCCGAATCATCGCTATCATCGTCTGAATCGTCCTTTTTCTTTTTCTTCTTCTTTTTCTTCTTGCCTTTCTTTTTGGATTTGGCATCCGAATCATCGCTGTCGTCGTCCGAATCGTCCTTCTTCTTCTTCTTGTCTTTTTTCTTGTCCTTGTCCTTATCCTTGTCCTTGGGTTTCTTCTTTTTCTTCTTTGCCTTTTCTTCGTCATCATCGTCGTCGTCATCCCCAACCGCCGCCAACCGTCGCTTGCGGAGATACAAGCACACTACCAGAATGGCGACCAGAACGGCCCCCCCAGCACCGCCACCAATGATGATAACAGATGACCCCCCTCCGTCTCCGCCTTCCTCTGTTCCCTCGTCGAGGGTCCCCTCTAAGTCAAAAATTTCGCACCCACCGTATACGCACGAAGTGTTCGTAACTGAATACTTGGATAACCATCCGTTTCCGTTCGTTCCAWACATACATGCCGTATAGGCTTTCGATTCCACTAAACAGCAGCAGGACTACAAGTGTACAGATTTTTTGAGCGTTGTGTTGTGAAATGATTGTTAGTCGATTTTGCGATGCAGATTGTTGTATTTGTTTTGAATTATGAAATGGATAGGAGTAAATGATTCATCGGGCAACGAGAAGACACAAACAAAGAAAGTGAGCCAAAAGTACAGCAGGACAGCTTCCTTCGGAATTGCTATTGGTACACAGGTACTTTAGGTGTTACGTACCGCTTCTCCGTTTTCCAATGGGTAGTACTTTTTGCAGATGCGCCAGCTGGCCTCGACACAGAACTCATCGTCGCCTGGATTTGCAAAGGCGAGGACGGAACGAAAGAAGTCCTCGGCCTGTTTTGGGTAGGTGTCCATGAAAGCACCTGGATCGAAGCAGCTTGTGCAGGCGGCATCGCTTGTCACACAGGTGTTCATGGCATCCAGTTCTGCCGAGCAGCTCATTTTGGTGAGTTTGCGGTTGGAGTTCCGCCGCTCTTGTTGTTGCGTTCGATTTTCGGATTGTTTTGAATGTGTATATTCTAGTGCTAGAGAGTTGCTACGAACTGTGTCGTATTATTGGTGCTCGTTGTTGTGTACGGAATCTGTCCGTAGTGAGAAGTAAGCTCTTTCACTGTAATAGTACTGACTAGTAGTATATGGGACTGATCGGTAAGTATGTGTTGCAGCTGCTGCTGCTGCTGCTGCGGTTGTTGTTGTTGTTGTTGTTGTTTGATGGAAGACGCTACTGTTGGTGCGCAGTCGTTCTCCTTGGCAGGGAAGAAGAACGACGATGGATCTTGCAAACGAACTCCTTGGGTCTTTGCTCTCGTTTCGTGGGCACCGTCAAGTGTCCAAAATCAGCGCTCTCCAGTACGAATTCAGACTAGGGGCGGAAAAGCAGCAGTTTGCTGTTCGTTTTGGGCTTCGGGACCGGTGAACGAATCGCGTGCAAGAAGTGTTTGCAGTCGGGGCTGCTCGGGCAGGGATCAGTGCGGTACCTGTTACGATACCGGTACAGTGCGCCACGGTTCCACAAGGCAGCAACGAGGACACCAATGAATCTGTTCGAAGTTCCACAACAGCCTCACGGTACCAGTGCAGTAAGATTGTTAACAGATTTTTTAAGTTGTTTTGGGCCACGATTGTCAAGGTGTTTTGGTTCCCCATCGTATTTATGATATATCAAAACGCTTAACATTCTTAGCCAAAAATTGACAGTCGAATCATAATGACCGTGTAACCTTAAGTATCGAAAGCGTAGTATGACCACAATTTCGGAACRAAAAACAAAATAATAGCCTCTTTGTGTGATTCGGTCTATTCCGCATGGTGGCGTTCAATCTTCAATCGATAAAAGAACGAGAACGGGACCGCCATCATCATAGTACGTACTGATACATTTTGTAGGTATGTTCCGTGGTGTGCTGAATACACTGAATGAATCACGGATTTACAACACACAGACGACGGTTGTACGATATTTTACACTCTATCAAATATTACACGGTATATTACTGTATTTTACTTCTACTGTTGGAAGTACGTACGCTACCGTAGAGTAGTACTGTACGGTATGTATGATTGACGGAGGTCATGATTGGACCAAAACAAAGCACGTGACAATAGTTCTTTGCGCGCGTTCAGAATTTCGATGCGCCACTCCCTCAACTGATTGGTGGAAATGACGTCATGAGAACGAAATCGTTGGAAATCGTCGAACTCATCGTCGCTCACATACATGATGCCGCACCACTGCCAGTCAACAACGCCTTTTTCCGTGGACAAATCTTTTCGTGGATTTAGAAAATCTTTGGGGTAGGCTACAGTATTCTTTCTTACTTCCAAGCATAGCAGCACCTCATCATTTTGAAACTTTTGTCACCGGTAATAACTTGTTCGAAACCACAAGCAACATAGAACAGAAAAGGGTGACTCGGAATTTTGCACTCAAATTCACCGTTCTCGAAAGCGTTMTTATACAGAAAAGCAATAAACAACAATGAGCCTCCTGCAATCTTCTCTCAGACGATCGGCGTCTGCCGCGGCAAAAGCCACGACGGCCCGCCGATCCATGGCGGCGGCCGCTGCTTCCTCGGACGAACCCCTTCGCAAGACGTCCCTTCATCAATGGCACCTGGATCTAGGGGGTGACATGGTTCCCTTTGCGGGATACGAATTGCCTGTCCTCTACAAGGGGGACAAGGCCCCAAACGGCGGGGTCATGAAGGAACACCTTTGGTGTCGATCGGAGGGAAAGGCCTCGCTCTTTGATGTTTCGCACATGGGACAGGTGCGTGCGAKCATTTCCATCTGTCTGGGAGAACGAGGGCGCTGTGATTGTGTGTGTGACAACTGGGACGAAATTAGTTTACCATGAAACAGGATGACTCGTATGTCGATGTGTTTTATAATTTCTTCTGAACGATGACCAAGAAAACTGGCGAGGAATGGTTGGCACCACCACACCACACTATTTGATCGACGAGTTAAGGAAAGAGAAATCTTAATCACCTTACTTTTCTGATTCCATTGATTATTCTTTGCACTCTCGTTTCTTTTTCTTGAACGCAACTTTTTCATTGCTGTTGATGTGATACAAATACAACCATCAAATGTCCGAATCAAATTAATTGTGTCTGCTATCGATTAATCCTATTAAATTTCGATCTTGCTCGATTCGATTCGATTCTTTTCCGTTTCATCAGATTCGTTGGCACGGAGCTGACAGGGCCAAATTTATCGAAAAGGTTGTCGTCGGTGACATCCAGGGTTTGGAGGACGGCCACGGACTCTTGAGTCTGATCACGAACGCACAGGGGGGAATCATGGACGACACGGTGATCACAAATGCAGGTGATTTTGTGTACATGGTCGTCAACGGTGCCACTAAGTTCAAAGACATGGCCCACTTTCAGGAACAACTCGATGCGTTCGAGGGAGACGTAACGATGGAATACCTCGAGGACACGATGCAGCTTTTGGCCCTCCAAGGACCAGGGGCTKCCGAAGCCATTGCCAAGATCCTTCCTGCCGGCTTCGATTTGACGTCCATGGCGTTCATGACGGGGACAGATGTTACCCTCGATGGGGGCATCGAGGGTTGCCGCATCACTCGCTGCGGTTACACGGGCGAAGACGGCTTCGAGATTGCCGTACCGGCCGAGCACTGCGAGGCAATCGCCTCAAAGCTGATCGAGGACCCAACCGTCAATCCAACCGGCCTGGGAGCCCGGGATTCCCTCCGATTGGAGGCCGGCTTGTGCTTGTACGGAAATGATCTCGACGAGACCACCAATCCCGTAGAGGGGACTCTGGCCTGGACCCTCGGCCGACCCGGTAGCCGAAGGCGGACCGAACAGGGTTTTTGTGGTGCTGAAACGTTCCTGACGCCCGAGGGCAAGCTCCGGAAGCAGTCTCGCAAGCGGGTCGGGATCATGGGCATGAAAGCCCCCGCCCGGCAGGGGACGGAAATTTATGATTCGGAAGACAATCTGGTCGGTACCGTCACGAGTGGGACATACAGTCCTTGCCTCAAAAAACCCATTGCTAYGGGGTATGTCGACTCGGGGTTGGCGAAGGCCGGAACCACCCTCCAGCTCAAGATTCGCAACAAGATGCAGGCCGCCGAGGTGACCAAGATGCCGTTTGTCGAATCGCGATACTATCGCGTTCCGGAGTAATATTGGGAACCAATCGTGACGGTTGTGGCCTGATGAAAAAGAATCACACCAAACAAGGCAAGTCAGAACGAAACAGACAAATATTAGTGTCTGCYTCAAGTTTACTGGCAGAGACCAACAAGCGCACAACGAAACTTGCACTCATTGCATGACGGAGCCACTTAACTGAAGTGGATTCTTCTACTAAATAAAAGTAGTAATACAGTCATTGGAAGTGAATGGAACGTGATCCAATAATTAAGATACTGTTATTTGGTATTTTCAGACAGCACTGTTCATTCTTTTCTCGTTCAATTGCTCTGCCGACAAATTGCTGTTCCTTCATTTGAGCCTACGATATCAATCAATCTGAAATTGGCAATAGCCGGGACAGCATTGTGCAATCCATCCAATCAAAGCACGACAGATCAAGAATCATAACATGTTTCATATGTTGAATCTGTGCGGTGAAAATTCGTTTGTGTGGAAGGGTAGGATAAAGTATCAAAAGCAATTTCTTTTCCATCATCATTTTTCTTTTCGAAATGGTACTGTAATTTCTCTCACCACAACGAATGTCACCTGCCTCAACCCTAGTGAAATCGTGGTTTCTCGCGGTTACTGATCTGCTTACCCTAGTTGTTTTCCAAAATAAGAACAAATGCACAGGTACTCCTAATCTCCTTCAATAACATGCTTTAGGTTTGTACGATAGTTCAACAAATTAATGGAAAAAGAAATAACATCACATATTCTCTTTGCTCTCGATGAAAACGAAATGCAGGGGAGTGAAGATGAAAGGAAAAAGATGGGTCTCTTCCGACTTCATTGCATCGCGAAGCTCGAAGTCCGGTATGGATGAGACTCAATCACAAAGATACAGTCCAACCATATGTCTACGTCTTTTGAAAGATGAATAAAGACAAATAATCCCWAAGAGTAATTTTTCTAAGTGAGTTGACAGATTCTAATTTTGTCGTTAGTGTGGTTCAAAAACTTGTGTAAAAAATTTGGCATTACGAACTCAATGCCGTTCAAAATTGTGTAATGTCGTGTGATGCGGTGCATTCCAATACACCACACGGTTTGTTGGTCGATCGAAAAGATCACGTCTTGAGTCTCGACCGGTCATCCTGCCGCTAGCTGGTCAGGTTGGGAATCATAATATAATAGCAAAGACATAGCCGTGCCTGGCAAAAAGAGCAACGGGAGTATCTCATAGATCCCAGTCATCTAGAAAGTTGTCGTAGCCTTCATCGTCTTCGATGAGCACACCTGAGTTCAATTCCTCGCTTGCATTGTTGCTGTTGTCGTTTGCTCCTACCAGACAATTGAGGGAGACGGAGGTGGCACTTTTCTTCATGCTTTGCATGGAGTGCCAAAAGTCCGTGGTTAAAACAGTAGTCGTTGGACTATCGCACGAGGATCGGTTATCTTGTTCCAGATGCTGGCTACTGTTGTTAGGCGTTACATAAAAGTGCTGTTCTTGTTGTTGATTCTGTTCTGTTGACGTTTCTTCAAGAATAACATCAAGAGTCCTTGTGTATCGGAGGGATCGACGGTAGTCTTGTCTGATACCAGCACGATGAGAGCAAGCGGAATTACAGCTGCTCGATCCAACAATCATGGTGGAACTTTTGCTCCTTCGCGTTATTAAGCTTTGGCGAGGTAGTGACGATATTGTGCCGATTTCTGCGGACCTTGATGTCGTCAACGAATTGTGAGAGTCGAATGTAATAGGGTTTGATGGGAAGGCGTGCATAGTGGTGGATGACTGATTCTTAATAATAAGACTTCAGTATTGCTTATGCTTTTGTGATGGTCTGAAATACATGTAATACGTTGCAATAACAGTTGCAATAACAGTTCCTCTACCGATGATGCCGCAAATTTCCCAACTAATACGCGGTATTGAGTGACCTATTAAATTTGAATTCTGTGTTCAAGTGCGCTTGCAGCTTCATAAATTCTCAGTCAACATCGGGCAGCAACAGCAATATGCGGTACTTGTAGATATCCCCCCCAGATTATTTCCATTCTTGAAGTTGCATTTTCGATTGATCTCTGCCTTTCGTTTAAGGTAGGGTTCCCAAGGTCCGTCATTCAACTGCAAAGCTCTGGAGGTCAATAATGTTCCAACGCACAACTTCCGTAAGATTGTAGGGTACGGTTCGGATAGAATCAAATATATATTCTACCTACCCTTTAGCGAGCGTTGATTGGTTCCAGAGTCACAGATCAAAATCCTCTTCGATTAAAAACGGCAGTTTTCGATTGCGATTGGTCAAAAGCTGAAGTGGGTCAGATGCTTCAAGGAACGCGTGGCAAAGTCGTCGGCCCACGCGAGAGTTTCTAATCTATGCCCCACACGTCTGAACTATCGCTAAACACAGATTTGCTCAACGAGTCTTAAAAATGAGAATATCGTACGAACTTGTGGTACTACAGAACTCGTTCGATACCGGTACATCAACAAACTTAGTCGGAACGTATAGTACGGTACGTGTACAATAGCTACGTACCGTATGATTTTTCAATACGATGCGTCTACGCTACGAGAATTTCTAACACAATGCGCACGCGTCGGAAGCTATTTCTTCCTAGCGTCCGCCTGTCATCCTCTGCTACTCCTTCTTTCCAAGATTCTTCCACCTTGCCCCTTCAAATTCCACGACTACGTACGTACGCATGTATTTCTCCTTTCCACCGCTAAAAAAGCGGGGATCGTTTTTTKATTTTTACTGTAGACATCTGTCTACAGTTTCGTACGTACCGGTACATTAGGATGTTTGTACCGTACAGACTACAGACCCCTGACGTTCGGTTCTTTGTGTCCGAACTGATGTCAAGTAAAACAATCCTTCCATAATATGTACGCTAATCGTAGTACGCTTCAAAGCTGGTATGAGCCATGAGTATTACATACCGGTAATACTATGGTACTATGATTGCTAATACGACGTCAAAATCTTCTATCCACGACTGAAGGAGTCGGGAATATCACGACTGAAATAATGTGCCTTAGCGTACGTACGGTACCGTACGATACAGTTATCAGAAGATAGTCTGCGTAAATAAGATACTGTACGGTACGTAGTGTACTTGGTACGGCAGGACATATTTCGAAGAAAAAATCACGACTCGGAAGGGAAAAAAATTTGGATTTGGTTCCCTCCTCACAAAATCAAATCTCGTCTCAAGGGACCAGCAACAACGAAAGCAGTTAACAGAACGTGTACAATCAAATTTTCAACTTCAATATCTGCAGGTATCAAATTAGGCCTTTCTCCTTTCTGCCAACCTCTTTTACACAAAGTTACAACAGACAAACAATAATGTCGAGCGATTTCATCCATTTTATTACATCCTCGGCCTTGTCGCTGACTATGGCCGGAAACACCGGCATTTCACCTTTCTTGACCCTATTGATTCTTGGATTGGTAGAGATAGTCAAGCCTGAACTACTGAATATGGGAAAAACAATTGAAATCATTTTAGCGAGCTGGTGGTCCATCGCTGTACTCGGAGTTTTGACTATCGTCGAGATGGTCGGAAAGTGTATTCCAGCCGTCGATGAAATAATTGATTCAGTAGAAGTCTTCATTGTACCGGTCATTAGCATTCTAGCATCTATGGCAACGATGGGTTTGCTTCCCGATGCTGGAACCCCACAATCTGATGCAGGACTAGGGCAAGACATCAATGTCATTAGCATACTTGATACAGAATATTCTGGTGATGGATATCGCAACCTTCAAGACCAAGTGGGAAAAGCCAACCTAGCTGGTATCGAGGATATTCCTTCCAACGAACTCGGAGAAGGCTTCCTAACCTTTATGAAGTGTTCTTTGGTAGCATTTGGTATGCTCCTAGCGTTGCTGATCCACTTCTTCAAAATGTTGATCCGGCTATCTTCTATGGTTTGCACTGCAGGGTGTTGCCAACCTTGCATCACTGTCGTAGAGTTTCTTATAGTTATTTCGGGGGTTATCCTTGCGATTCTTATACCGACCTTTGCTGTGATGGCGTGCATAGCATTCTTGGTTGCAGCAGGGTACGTTGTTGTTGTCAAATGTTGCAAAACGAAAGACGGCAAAAACCACACAACTACCAGTGGTGTCGAAGTAGAAGTGGTGGGCAACAATCCTGAAATAAACGACATTGAATGTCAACCAAGCGCCTGCAGGACATCAAATGCTACGATTCCAACGCATGTGGTACTCTATCCGGCAGAAACCAAGGTCGAATTCGTCAGACCCGTCAGTCCCACTACTCCGACGATAACTCCAAAAGAAATGATTCGGAATTCTAGTATAGGCGAACTCGTTGTCGTACCTCTTTCGCCAATTCAAGCGAAAAAGGATTTCCAGGCGACAACTTATTAAGATCTCTCTCCATAATCTCAATCCAAGTTCAAAACATCTAATAAAAWGCTAGTAAAATTAAGCATACTCTTCAGCAAACAAATCAATCATACTAAAAATAGAGATCTGCGTAGAATGTACACAATGATAGTATTTTCAATCGTAAAAAGTATTGAAATTAAAGGATTGAAATAAATGTATGTATTGGAAAGGATGAAATCGAGAGCTTCCAGTATCAATCGATTTTCAAATTGTGAAGTAAATTACACTGAATGAAGATTCCATAACAAATCGAACTTTTTTGTTCGCTGGAATAGTTACAACCGCCGAGGATGGTCTGGCACAAAGACCCTGCTCACAAAGTGGATCACCATTGCCGCCCACATTCCCACCCACATTCCCACCCACATATCCAGCATTGTACTCTCCCATTGGCCCTCCCGATGTAGGCCCATAGMTGTACCTGTTTATCTCGTCATCTCGAACAAGTGTGCCATGTTTCAGGTTGCCGTCAGCAGTATACAACAACGAGTCACTACTGTCCGAGGATGCTTGGAAAGATGATCCACGGTCGTTATCTTCGTCATCTCAATATTGCTTTTGAATTTCATCCAAACAATCAAGTTGCTGAACGGAATCTCGTTTGGAGTGTGGGAGTCGATTCACTGCAGAAAACAAATATTGACACCAGTACTAGCAAAAGCGTAAATGCAAAYTTGAAGCAACACATGTGTTTTTGATGACAAGTGAAAATGGTTTTCATGACTAACAAGTAGTGATAAAGCTTATATAATGAMGCACTTGATCGATACATGAAGATGTCGATAATGTTGGAATGTAAGAAGGTGTTACTGAGGGTGCATMCAGAAACGAWTCATAGTCGAYTTGCATTCCCATGCATTTCCCCACCTCCACGAAAGCTTTATCCAATAGACCCGATAGCAACGCTTATCCAACAACAAAGCAAGCCGAAGCARCACCATGKWGTGCAGTGCATATTCTGTTCGCAATGCAACAAATCAATCTATCACCATCGTCCCTTTGTCATCAATTTACGAGTCATATACCATCCGGCACCACTCAGGCCGAACCAAGTAGCGGCATATCCCATATGCACGGCGGGAGTTGTCTTAAAGTTGCCCACGGAAGACACGGGTGGTTGGAGAGGATATACTAGCAGTTGCTGCGTATTGCTGCTGTCACTGTTGCTGGTTGCATCGYCTTCGGTGTCGTCCACCACCTGCGTGACCAGAGCCGTTTCGGTTTGTTGTTGTTCTTTCTCGGTCATCATGTCAGCGGCAATCGCCTTGAGGGCCAAGCCATCGATCCAAAAAAGTTGCAGGGGGCGTTTCGAGTAATCGTGTTCTGGCGTAATAAAGCGCGGTTCTTTTTTTTAACCAGTGCAATACAAAAAAACACACACACGAGAGAGAAGGGAATGCACGGCGAGAGTCAGTTGTGCAAAAATAAAATATCACGAATGACTGCCCGCTCGATTTCCGATTATCAATATTGTGTTCATCGATAGYGACGGCAACGAGMAGAAGACATTTTCCGACGAGGCCGTGTGCTCTGTATCGTTTCGATTTGATTCGTTGCCGATTCGTCTCAAGCATCTTGTTCCTGTGACAACTCACTCTCGGGTTTGGACAGAACCACCGTCACTTCCACTGGTCCTTCCGGTCGATTCCAGGCCGGTTCCCGCTTGAATCGGAGAAGTTCTTCGTCTAGCCGCGCCCTCTGCAGGGGATCGTTCTTGTAGTGCGGCCGATCGGCTCCCGGAACCACCGTCTTGGGAACCCACCCGCGGTTGATCCAGACGACGCTCGTGGCATCGGAAGTCGTCCTCGCATCCCCGTGGTCGACCTCCATGGGTGTGAAGACGTAGAATCCCTGAGGACCCGGCTGCATCCCCGAGACCGTGGTGGTTTTGGCGTTCGAACGGCTCTGCTGCTGCTTGGCGCTGAGGCCCTGCACGGGCATCTGTACCCCCGGGGGTGCCCCCCGTGGACCGATCAGGACCTCCTTGTCGTGCCGCAGTCTTCCGCGCAGGAGCCGGCGGCGATAGGGATGCTGGTCGTCTTTGCGATCGGGGTGGTAGGTGCTAAGATTCCCGTGGACCAGGGTGTTTTCGATGCCGCGATTGCCGTACCGGATGGGACTCATGCCCAGCTGCTGCTGGCGATCATCGATGGCGTCCCATTTTTCCAACAGACGCTGCAGCTGCCAGCATCCCAGCCCGAAGGTTCCGACGCACAGGCTTCCAAAGAAGACCTTGCCCGACGTCCCGAGCTTTTTGGCCGTGTTGGACGATGCCGATTTCGCTGCGTTTGCCGCCATTGGTATTGCGATTGTTGTCGTTTCTGTGGGGAGGAAAAGATCGCAGACGAATGGATGGTGTCCAATAATACAGTGCTAGATAACTAATACGATTGATTAGGTGAGTGGGTGGTTGGGCGCCGGTCTCTGGCTGCAAGCTTGGTGCGTTCTCTGTCACTAGCAATCTGTCTGTTGTTTTCGCTAGGAATGGAACCGTGAGAGCAGCTCTGTCATCATCATCATCATCATCATCTAATACTGAACTGGAAACGATTCATGACTACTGTAATCTACTACGAGTAGTACTCGTACTATCCTTAGAAGTACTTTTTAGCAGTATTTTCCATGTTTTACTCTCGTTCAGGTTCTGTACTACGTACGACTACGTAGTACCAGAACGTACCTTCGATAATATTTTAGTTCGCTTCCTGTGAGTCAGTCAGTCGTTCCAAGACTGGATCGGATATAGTAGCAAGCTTTAGGTTCGGGTTAATGAACGGTACCTACCGCCCCGCAAACACCCAGTTGGGATTGGGATCGGTTCTCTGAAAGTTTCTCAAATGGAAATCTTTTTTTACGGGCAAGAACCGACACGACTTGAGACGAAACCACAGGAAGAAGACAAACACCGCCGTCCCTCTGCGAGACAAACCAGTGATTTGAATATTCAACACAACTAAGGATGACAAATTCGAGCATTGAGCTTTCCAAGCGGACTCCGGTTGCCAGCGGCAGCGGCAGCGTCGTTGCCGATTGGTTCGACGAAGAGAAAGCCGCTATCCCACTCGAAGAGGCTGCTCGCGAGAACGCCGAGGATAGCCACCAGGGGAGCGAAACTTATGACAGAGTCGACCCCAGCGGTGGCGGTGGCGATTTCGATGGTGATGACGGTGGTGMTTCATGTTATTCATACAGCGATCACAGCGAAGGAATCGCACTGCTCCGAACGTCCCTCGAAACAGAACTAGTGGATGCCGACGATACTGGCACTTCCGTCTCGCATCCTCTYGTTTGCTCGCAGATAGCGTCGCACCTTTGCAAAGCCTGGACCACACACTGGCTGGGGCCCGACACAGAGTGGACGCTCAGGGGCCACCCGACGACCGTCCTTCTCGATGCGGCCGGGACCAAGCTGGTAAAGTTCGGCTTCGTTACGGGGGGTTGTTTGGTGGCAGTTCATACCTATGCAAGGCTCGTCGGAGACAAGCACGATCCGACCTACGGCCTCCACGAACTCWTGGTCTACGACGGAACGAGCATCGCCACGGATTGCATCGTCTTTTTCGTCGTCGGAAGGATGCACTCGGAAAGCGCCGCGGCGGTCGACACGCTGGAATTCGTTGTTCCCGTCCTGGGGGCGGCCTTGTTGCAGTCGTGGGGGGCAACGCACCTCACCAACCTCCAGCACTCGATCACGCCGAAGGAACTCAGGTGCGACTGGACCTGGCCGATGTATTTGCTGGTGGTCGGGGGCTGCCTGCCGCTCCTGGCCGGGCTCGTCTGGGCCCACGCACGTGAGGCCCACGCCAAGAATTGCGGGCTCCGCAGGTTCGTCGAGTTTGCGGGGTGCATCCTCGTCTTCTGGGTGCTTCCCTACGGGCTGCTAGCGGGATCGACCATTCGGTCCTTCTTCCACCTGCACCACTGGTACTACGCGTGGCTGTTTGGGATGCACTGCAGCGCCTCCGACCGCTGGTGGTCCCGGCTGGCGAGGAACGTTTTCTGGGGGATCTACGTGAACGGGGTAGCGATCTTTGGGCGGGACCCCGTTCTAGGCTGCGCCCTGGCGCTGTACCGGGTGCAGAGCCAACCGGCCTGCAGCGCTCCCTTTGCGGCGGAAGGCCGCGGGTACGGGAACTACACGCTGGCGGATCTGGGGAGCGACCTCGGGATGGTGGCGGCCGCTGCTGCCGGGGGCGACGCGGGCAGCCCCCCCGACATTTGTGAGTCGGATGTGACGCGGTGGCGTTGGCGCTTCTGATCGTGGTCGCTTTTCTCGGGATGCTGCGCCGCGGGTGTTTTGTGACCCGGTGGGATGGAACGGGGCGCGACGCGACGGGGTCCAATGCCGTGCGATTGGATGCCACGAAAACGAAGGAAGAGGTCAGGGAGAAACCAAACCAAACCAAAATCCATCGCGAGTTCTATAGCAGGACGCGCCACAGGGTGCTTTCGTTTTGTGGGATACGATCCAAACAAGATGGCACTCGAGCAGGACAGGGATCCTTTTGTTTGAGGATGAGAAGCGTAGATGGTCTTTCGAATGCTTCCGTTGGTCTTACCGAACGGTTGGTTCTCGCTTGGAGTATGAGAAACGCCACCATCGTCATCTCATCTCACCAGATTACCGTGTACGTGCCGGATTTTAGTCAATGGATCCTAGTGTTTTTTACGCTGCAATTCGTTGTTTTGCGGTCAATATTCTTCATTTTCACTGGTGACGATACCGATGCTTCTATCGGTATGCCTCTGGTTTAGAGCATCATCACAACGACTAAACTACAATGTCAAACAATCTTCATGCGAGTGGGTATTGGTTATCTCGAAACGAGTCGTCGATGTTGATAGAACCGTTTCCGTTGGTTCAAAAACGAATGGATGCGATGCGTGCTGAAGAATTGTTCCGAACCATAGTATGGGTAATTTTTATTCTAGTACGCGTCTATCGTGTGTGGTGTTGGCTGTCCCCTCGTTCCCCGTCAAAACCGAAAGCTTCCGTGCTCGACGTCGACCAGAAAGAGACCCTGCGGGGGAGCCGTGGCGTACCTCCGGGGCTCGCGCGGGGAGGTTCTTCCGCCCGCCCCCGTCCGCAGCATCTCCCGGACGTCACCGGGGCCGAGGCGCCCCCCCGGCTTGCCGACCTCCACCAGGCACCCCACCATGTTGCGGACCTGTCGGTACAGAAAGCTGTTGGCAACAAAGGAAATCGTCACGAGCCGTGGGGCAGTGGAGGGATCGTCCGGCACCCCAAACCCCAACCCGTGGAGAGAAACGTCCACGGAGGCCATCGAGACGATCGGGGAGCTGCGCTGGCAGAGGCGGCCCCGAAAGGCCGAAAAGTCGTGGGTTCCCTCCAGGTGCCCGGCGGCTTCTTGCATGGCGATAAGATCCAGGCCATTGTGGCCGAGGCACCAGGCCCGGTCCCACTCAAAGGGGATCCCAAAGAACGACGGGGACAGCGGCTGACCCTGCGATCTCGGTACCGCTTTTTCGCTTTCGTCGTCGTCGTCGTCGTCCTTCTCCTCCTCCCCATCACTGGGTTTGCCGTGGTTCTGGTTCGGTGCGATTCCCGGGAGAAGCAGCCGATAGACGTAGGTGCGCTGGGTAGCACTAAACCGCGCGTTCCAATCGACGCGGTGGGGCTGGCCCCTCGCGATGCCTTCCTCGGTGTTGTCCATGAACTCCGGAGACAAGACGGCGCCGAGAATCCGCAGCTCGTGCATCCTGAAATTCGAGTGCTTGGACCTCGKGTCGGTTGGGAAATTGCTGCGGTCGGTCGTTCCTTGCTCTTTGTGCTGCCTTTGTTCCTTTTGGTGCTGCCGCGAGAGATAGAAATTGAGTCCGTCGCGGAGTTTTCGCTCCGTCGATCTCGTGTTCGATTTGCGATCCGCGTCCGGCGTTGGCACCCTCACGTCGACGTGCAGCGTGTTCTTTAGGGCGTGGACCCCTCGGTCCGTCCGGCTCGAAACCTGGAGGTTGTCCCAGTCGCTGCTCCCGAAAAGATCGTCGAGGGCCTCTCTCAGCCTTCCCTCGACCGATCGGTGCCCCCGCAGGTCCACCTCGATCGTTTGGTTCTTTCGACGTTTGCGACTGCGGTTGGTCTTGACCACGACGCAATCCTCGGCGTCCGGGCCCTGGTAGGAAACCCCCAGGAAGGACCCCCCGTGGTACTGGAAGGACAGGGCGTAGCGGACGAATCCCTCGGCTCGGCGGACGGCGCCCCTCGTTGTTTCCTCCGAGGAAAGGAACCGAGGGGATGCGACCCACGAGGGGAGGATCCTTCCATAGCTGTACCGGAGGGGTGGATTGCCTTTGCYGGTGTCAACGCATTGGCGCGAGTGGCGAAGAGCTCGTTCCCCCCATCTGCAGAGGAGCATYCCGCGCATTTCTTGTGGGCGCCCAGCGCTGGGTAGGCGTGATGGGATTGTTCGTTCCTTTCGTCGATCTTCTTTCTAGTGCCACATCACGACACATCCCATCGATGCCGTGACAGGAATATCATTGAATTCCGCTCGGTACGTATCTATTGAATATTCTATTGGATATCCGAGGCGATGGCATTTTTTGTTTCTTGCTACACGTAGCTCGTGGAAGGGTGCCGAGATGTCATGCTTTGTGAATGTGCCGGTACTGCGGCACTGTTTTCCTGCAATCAAATCGAGTCAAAACGAAAAAATCTTGTGGTTCAAATTCCAAACCCCAAATCCAAATTTCCGAGCCCGTCATCTGTTTGGAAGTTCGAACCACGAGCGAGCCGAGCCTCGTTCCCCGCGTGACGCATTCTTTGTTTGGAGAAGACGAGGAAGTTCTTCCCGTGGATTCTGGGTCCGATGGGTCGATTGGTGAGGAATTGATTTGATTGGTTRCCTTGCATCACGYGATGACGTCCCYTAAAGCCACGCCGCTTTTGATTGGAGAAAGAACCACCKTTCCTTGACGTGTCTCCAAGAAACTCGTGCGCACGAGGTTGTTCCGACCGGGGTCTGGTTTTAGGAGTTCGGACCTGCCGCCGCAGAATTTGTTGGGGTTCCGGTTTGTGTCACCACTATGGGGATCCTTGGGGAGGAATTTCGGAATCCTCGATCCGGTGATTTGTATTAGCTTTTGTAAGCATTTGATGGGGGTATGTTTAGGAAGAGATTCCCTATTCGAACCGATACGTCAGAGGCCCCCGATCCTTCTGTTTCCAAGAATTCGACAGACACCGATGTTCCTTCTTGTGTGTCCACTCAGCAGGCGGGGGGAACGAACAAACAACAATCCATTCTTATCTGTGCCACCAGCGTGGTTCGTAGGGTTTACTACTAAAGTACATACTTCATCCTATGCAACTGCAAGGAACCAAAGCAACAATTGGAAAACGAGCGACACCTCACATCTTTCACCCGTTACTTTGCCACAGAAAAATACGTGAACAGAATAGAACAAAAGCGAGTAACTATTCCTYTCACAATTCATCCAGGCATCTACCTCCAAGACTGCCTGTAACACGATCGATACACAAACACATCCACGACACAACACAACACAACACGATCCGAAATGGCGATACAATCTGTTGCTTCCAGCCTATTCTTTTCCGCCCTTCTCCTCGCCGATGCGAACGCCTTTGGCGTGCGGCACATCACGGAACGTCCCGCGACGTCTCTGAACCTTCTCCCGGACCAGGGCAGCCAGCTCGTAGCCGCCTACAACGCACTCAGCGAGTCGCAGCGCACCGAGATGGCCCGCGCACCGATTTCGGTCGAGAAGGAGGTCGAGGCCCGTGCCGTTCCGGGGAGCACCGAAGAAAGCGAAAAGCCACATCGAACCTGGGGGGCCGGCACGATATCGGCGTCCAAGAGTCTGCTTTCCCGCATCTTCCAGGGGCCCTCGGTCAAGCACCCCCTCGAGCACAAGGACGTCTGCTACTACCCGATGGTGGGCTTTCGGTTCATCAAAGGCGTGAACGCGGCCCTGCCTACCAAGTCGACGGCCTCTTGCGCCATGCCCACGAAAAGCCAGAAGGAGGAGGAGGTGTACGGGTGGTACAGCTCCTCCTGTAAACTCGATCTCTTCTCGGAAGATGTCTGCCACAATCCAATCAACTAAAGCACGGATGCTACGCACAACCGCCTCGTCCGCGGTGTGCACAGGGCAACSGCAACCGAACGACCAGGCCAACCATGAAACGCAAGAGGCCGGAGCGGGGCGCAAGCAACAAGAACCGCAATTGCCATGTACAAATTTWATGAGCGTCCCACCGAGGATCAAGTGGCAACAAGAAGTAAGACGCACCACATGCTTAAAACATCTGATACAACTACAAGCATGAGCGAACGAGGAGAACTTGTATGGATCTGTTCATCGACTTGACCGAAAATATCGAAGAATCAGAGATCGTGAAACGAAAACGGAATGCAAACCAACATGTTACAAAAGACGCACATCACGACGTCCACTCCTCAATTTTGAATGTATACTCTCCCCATGTACCATACCACAATCCAATACGATGTGCATCATGCCATTCGAACACACCCACACACGAGTAAAGACCCAATGTATGATGTAATACTAATAAAACCTCCAAACGATTATATTGTTTAATGTTACCCGCGTTACGTATTGACCGCGTCCTAGTAGCCGGCCATCACAATGTACAGATTACTCGATTTACGAAAATGCATGGGATTCGTTCAACCGACTGGAAAACATGCTGATCGGCAAAGTGAGATAGGGAAAACGTGGGGACAGGAAAAAACGTTGAACTCTAGTTTGTAATTTGGCTACCAATTTTCGGGGGGTTCTTTGTGGACCGGTGCGGCGATGGAGAGGTCTGGCGTTCGATCGTCGCCCACGAAGCAACAATTTCTTCTGGCCTTATAGGCGGCCGATGATAGTTGTTGTCGCAGCAGCTTCTGCCGCCATGCCAAATCTAACCTGCAAATGTCGTGTCGTATTACATGCATCATATGCAAACCAATCACACGTCACCGTTCCATGGTTTTTGAAAGCGATGCAATGCCGCCAATTGGGTATGAAAAGCCACGAAACCCAAACCAGGASAGAGCTCGCACAACAAATACTAGAAAGCCTAACGGTCCATTTAGTATCGCTTTACTGTGTGTMAGGATTCCRTTTAATCACATGGAATTYAATTCGGTTCAATTCAAGGCAATGCAATTGGGTGCAATTTGTTTCTTTCCACTCGTTCTGCTTCGAATCATTCCTGGGCTGCCATCCATGGTGCGAGGACGTCGAAAAAGTTTTGTTCCGGCGGTATTCGACGCTTAAGGCCAAAGCCCTCTTCCACGAGCCTTCCCAGYCTCAGAAGCGTGGCCTCGCTCCAGGCATCCCCCATAAACTGAAAGCCGATTGGAAGGCCGGTGCCCTTCTCGTACCCTACCGGGATGGATAGCCCCGGAAGACCCAGAAAGTTGGCCGTCGAAGCGAACCTCATAATGTTGTAGGTCAGAGCGACGTTGGTTTCCCCCACCTCCCGGTAGCCGGGGGGGAGCTTCGGRACGGAAACCCCVATGGTAGGAGACAAGATCGCGTCCAGCTTCTTGGTCCCAAAGAGATGCTCTCGGTAATACCGAATGGCAAAGGTCCGGACGTTCTCCGCTGCCATGACCTCCCCGGCGGTCAGCGTCCTTCCGAGACCGATGCTGATTTGCGTGTTGGGCAGGAGCTTGTGGGAGGGGTCGTAATAGGGGGTTTCCCATCCCCTTCCGAACTCGGCGAGGATTTTGACGGCGTGCGACAGGTGGATCTGTCGTTGAAAAGGGACGGTGATGTCGACAATGGTTGCGCCAAGGTCGTCTTCCAGGTACCGAACGACTTTCCGGCAGGTTTCATAGACCTCTGGATCGGTGTGCTTGAAGTGGTCCCAGAAGACGCCGAGTCTGGTTCCCTCGAGCGGCTTGCTGGAACTTTCTGCTGTGGTTTCCGACACGTAGCCCCCCAGGTGCGGATCCGGCATGTATTTTTCTCCAAAGAGGTTGCTGTAAAAGACGTCGTGATCAAAGCTTCGCTGYCCCTTTCGTTTCGTGCTTCTTCTCTGCTTGCTGGCTTTGCTCGCGTCGGAACGCCCGTACACCTGCCCGAGCAGCATGTACGCCAGAGCCGCATCGGCCATCGTCGCCCCGATGGGGCCCGCCTTCACGTTGGAGCTCCCTCGGTTTTGTGTAAAGGGAACCCGGCCAAAGGTGGGGGCCAGCCCCACCATCCCGGACATGGCCGCCGGTATCCGGATGGATCCCCCGCCGTCCCACCCGATTGCCATGGGGACGAGTCCCGCGGCAACGGCAACGGCCGACCCGCTGCTGGAGCCCCCCGAGTAATAATCTGTATCGTATGCGTTGAAGGGTCCATTGAAGTGAGCATTGTAGCCCAGGGGCGTGGTCCCGGCCTCGTTCATCACTGTCAGCCCGACAACAATGGCGCCAGCTTGCTTTAGGTACTCCGAGGGAATGTCGTCTTCTTCTTTTTCGGGGTCGGTACAGACGCTGCTTCCCTCGCACATCCGCAGGCCCTTCACGGAGGAGCAATCCTTGATGGCCACGGGGACACCGTCCCATATGGACAGCGGAGCTCCGGCCTTCCATCGCCTGTCGGATTCCCGGGCCTGCTCCAGAATCAGGTCGGGTTCCATCGCGGAAAAGATGTTGAGGTGTCCCAGGTGTTTTGTGGCGCCATTGATCCAGCGCTCCATGACTTGGGTGGGGGTGGCATTCCCAGAGGAATAGACCTTGTAGTAGTCGACGACCGTGCGAAATCCCCCGGAACCTTGTCCTTCTTTGGTATTTTGTTCCGTTCGTTGCTGGACAAACTTGGATTCGTACAGTTTCAGTCCGTTCTCGTCGCCATTGGGGCGACTGCTGTAGACGGCGTTCCACTCGGTCGAAGCCTCCATTTGTTCGTCGGACGCGTGGTGGAACGGGTGGTGGGTAACGGGAAGCGATCGGACGTAATCCTTGGTGGAGGAAAGCTTTCGGATCAATCCCACTCCGTTCTTGTTGATATTGCGCCGCAGCAGAAACGGCGACACGAGGGACCTCGTGACGAGCCAGGTTAGAATCTTCAAAAACGTCCCTGTCCCCGAGGGCGTGTTTTTGAGTTCGACCAGGTTGTAGGGAAACTCAAAGTCGATGTCGATGTCGATGTCGATGTCGTCGTCGTCGTCGTCCCCGTCGCCACCCAGGATAATGGACCTCAGAGCCCGATCGAATTCGGGCGATGCCTCTAGGTCGGAATATTCCGGAGGCGTTTCTTTCATGGATAGCAAGACTTGCACCAGAATTGACAGGGCCAACCCCAGGAACCCCCACCACCGAAGTGACGATGAGGCCTTGGTTCCCGCACCGGTAGTGACTGCTGTCGATGCATTCGTCATAGGTTTGCCTTTTAGTAATGTTTACCTAAGGCTTTTGCACGTTGTTGTAAGGATTCTAATGATGATTGCGTCGACAGTCGAAAGGGGTGACAGAGACTCAAAGTTTATGAGAAGTACTCAACTCGTTCAACTAAAATGGTTAGTAGAGCTACGAAGTACGATACACGGTACAGTACTGTGTACTAGAGTTTGGTGCACGATACGTACGTACTCTTCATACGGTACCGAAAGACTGTCTCTACGGCATCAGAAATCAGAAATGGACTCCGATGAAAATCTAACGGTTCCCTGTTCGATCGCATTGCAAGAAATGTGACTACGGTTCGTTCTCGTCCGAGATATCTCAACGTAMKGTATGTACAGGACTCTAGTATGATTCGTAAAATGACCTTCGCCTATGCGCGTTAGATTTTTGTGAATCTTTCACCTCAGTAGGGTTCTTACGGTACTGTACCTTACTGGGACGTAATCTCAGTCTGTAGTTTTATTCCAACAAGAAGCTTACAATCATAACTGAAGCACAAGAAAGACAACGTACAGTACTTTGTAGGAACAAAACAAAACATAACTCGACAGAAATAAATCATAACCATGACCGTGACCGCCGGACAAATCCTCACCGCAGAAACAGTCCCTGCGTATCTCAAAGACCAGTGGGAAGACCTGGGCATCGGCAAGGCTCTAGACTGCACGACCACCGCCGAAGAGGCACTAGAGGGAATCGTTGTGAACGCCATTCAGGGGGGAAACGTCAACTACGCCTTTTGCATCGAGCTTCCCGCGCTTGCCAAAAAGGTCTTTCTCAAGCAGGCTCCGGAATTTGTCGCCATTTTCGGACCGGACGGTTTCCCCCTGACCTCGGAGCGCATGCAGCGTGAAATGGATGTCTATTCGGAATGGAAGGGGCTCCTTGGGGACGACCTCGGCAAGAAATACCTGCCGGAAATTTATGCCTTTGACAGTGAGTTTTTGGTGAAAAAAAGAGTTTGAAGACGTATAGATGAATGGCTCGTAATTTGGCATCTCGCGGTAGGAATACAGGATGAGGATGTGTTAGTCTAGTTGACTTCAACGTCGAAATGGATTGTTCGGTCAGAACTAGCACACTCGGCGGCAATAGGGGACTGAACAGATTTTTGGTCATGCGATATCACTTTTTCTCGRAAAAYATGGCTGAAGGTTGCATGGATTYGACACGACAGGACGCGATAATTATTCACCCCTCTATTCCATCCATCACTCCGATCTCCAAATAGGGGRGCGACGATTCTGTTTCCTTTTTCTGATTTGCCATGTGTTCAGTGCAGTTCATTTCTTGGTTGTCGCTCACTGATCGYGTTGTTTGTTCGTTCACGTGTTTCTTCCTGGTRTTATGAAAAAACTCGACAACAACATCTTTTATTTTYATGCAACAACACCCAATGACAAAACGCGTATTCGACAAAATTGACCAAAATCGACACAACCACACCAGAAAAATCCATGGTGGTAGTTATGGAATTCTTTGACGGATAYGAACTTCTCGACCACGTCCTGGTCGACGAAAAGGGGGCCTCCGCCCTGGACCAAAAGGGCATCGGGGAGGCCCTCGGCGATTTCATGGGACGTGTCCACGCGGCCTCGTACTCGTCCAAGTACCTGGCCGCCGACGAGGGGCAGGCACGCGTCGACTATCTCAAGGAGCATTTTGAGAACCGCGAGATGCGGGACGTCCAACTAGAGTTCGTCTTTAGCAAGTGTTACAAGGAGGCGACGGACGAGCAACGGGCCGGATTGACGCTCTCGGACGAATTCTTGGCGGAGGTCGAACTCCTCAAGAAACAATACGACGGCAAGGCCGGGGACGACGCCTTGGTCTTGACCCACGGGGATCTGCACCCCGGTTCGGTCATGGTCGACCCCTCAAACACAAGTGTCAAGGTGATCGATCCCGAATTCACCGTGTACGGTCCGGCGGGTTTGGACGTCGGATCCCTCCTCAGCGGATACTGCCTGGGGGCGATCCACCAGGAATACTCTAGGAATCCCGCCGTCGTCGAGGACATTGTAGCGGGTGCCGAGGCCATCTGGGCTTCCTATAGCCAAGCCCTCGCCGATGGTGGGCTCACGAGCGAGCAGATTCGGGCGATCGAGGTCGAGACGGTCGGATTCACCGTCGCCGAGGTCTGCCGGACTGCCCTCGAATTCGCGGGTGGCCGAAAGTGGCTCCAGTTTCCCGACGACGAGGACACGAAAAAGAAGGCATGCAAGGCGGCACTTGGCTTGGTCCAGAAGTGCATGGTAGGCCGTCACGAAGGGGGGATGACCCTTTTGTTCACCGAAATGAAGCGCAAGCATTTCGATCAATAATAGCAACAATAATACAAAACCCAAACCCAAACCAAAAACAACAATAGAACAATACGCAGCACAGCACAGCACAAAACAAAACAAAGAACCCAACATGAAAGACACAAATGCAAAGGAACATAGGAAAAGAATCGATGTAGGTCATAACTTTGAAAGTCACTGCGTGAGATATTGCCATAGTGTCAAAACCTATATATGCCGTTGATCATGACTTAGTTCTTTCTCCTGTCACAAAATGTCGCATGCAGTTTCGAAATTGAACCGCGCAAAGATAATGTAGCTGTTCTTTGTATGCTGTTTCTGCTCCAACCGAATCCAAAGGCCGTACTAGATTAAGAAATCATTCAAGCAATATCATGTATGTATCATTCGTAGTGGAACTATTGCGAGCAAAATCCAAGTGCCAGCTATATCCTAGTTCTGRCAATGTTGTTTCGTTGAAACACAAAGTACTTCGATCCCGTGGGTCACAAACGAACAATATTCTAAATGCCTATGGGAACTATTGGAAGCTAGAGAAATATAATCTGTGCCACTTCGGCGCAATTTGTTTTTGATCTATTCATTTTATTAGTGAAGCAATCAATGTAAACTACTACCAATAGTAGATGTTGATAATCGCATCACACTTCATGTTCGATGCATTCGTTTCGGTCGCAGCCCTTTTTGGCGTTGCAGGGCTCCTTCGTCTTGATTGTTATATTGGTATTTGAAACGTCTCGGGGCTACCGACTGGAGTTTGTATTGTCACAGCTGCCGTTACAGAAACCATTTAGGAGATTTCCCAAGTACTGATCGATGTTACCGGCAGAAGAATTTTGGACGAAGACGGACGAGGAGTACATGGACGAAGAAGTTGACGAGTAGGCAGCGACTGCCTTCTGCGATGAACTCTTCCAACTTTTTATCGAATCTTTAGACGCCGTATAGCTGCCGCCACTGCAGCCGGCATTCGTGGCTATCGCTGTTCGCTTAGTTGCGTGCTTGATTATCCTCGGGATCATCGTCTTGGAGGAAGGGGAACCTGTTGCTGTCTGTAAGATTGTCATTGTTTCTTTTGATCGCCAAGAAGAACAGTTTTGTGCGGCTGTGGGAAGTTGTACTCATTCCATGGAATAATGCCGAGTTCTCATAGTGGTGTCAAATTGTTGGGACGATGTGTTTTACGTTGGCGTCAAATCTGCTCAAATTTAAATATGGGGACAAAAATTTACATAGTAGGGGTCGTGTATTTTCACAGGATCGCCAATTTGAAGTTTTAGTTGGTACGGGCGATGACCGGTAGAGAACACTATTCCTTGTGAATTCTGACACCAGTTGTGACACAAAAACATATTGCGTTCGATGCATATACGGCGAAAAATCACGTGGCGAGATCTGGCCTTCAGTGATCATAAAAAAACTGTTAAAAAGATGTCAGCAGAAATGGCAGAACTACTACACTTGTAATACTACTACCACTACTTTTAGTAGTGCAAGTACTAGTAGTGCTTCTACTAAATTAAGAATATTAGGTATTACCTGGTCGCACTTGTGGTGGTGCTGAACAAGAAGCAAGAGCACCAACAACAAGAAGAAGCAAGAAGAAGAAGAAGAAGAGCAACAATGCAACAAGAACAAGAACACCAAGAAAAGAAAGAACAAGAACAACAACAAGAATAAAACAGCAAGCATGATACTACTAGTACTAGTAGTAGTAGCAAGAACATTAGTACTAGTAGTAGTAGTAGTACTAGTACTAGTACTACCACCACCACCAGCACACACCATGAGCAGCACCAGCAGCAGCACCACCACTAACAACAGCATCCATGTCATTGGAATCTCAACTAGTAGATGAAGTTTTGCCAAAAGAAGTGATGCCAGCACCAACAGGATGGATCACTACTAGTACTAGTAGTACTGGTAGTGCTACTACTAGTAGGTGGGGCTCATGTTCTTGTTAGTTGGGTGTCTCTTCTACAGGTACAAGTTAGTACATACCAGTACGCAGGGGTCATAAATTTAGAGGGGTATGCAAGAACGCGTCGAAACTCATATTCCATGTGCGGTCCAAATTTCCAAAAAGTCCCCGAAGGATTTTTTTTCATTCTCATTTTTACTGCATAATACTAGTAAAACTATCCAACCTTTAAGCAGTTACAGCTTTATCAAAAATACTACTATTTTAATTTTTGAGTAGCCAGTCTAGTCTAGTTTTTAATGCTGATTCTGAATATACCATTTTCTCGCATAGTATTAAATTGATATTTGTAGTACTATTTTGCTATTACTAGAAAATGAACATAATTTCCATCATACTAGTAGTAGTAGTGGTACTACTACTACTAGCTAGTACTTCTACTAGTATGATCAGTTTCACCTTAGTACCAGTTGTAACAGTAGTAATAATAGTTGTAGTAACAGTATTAGCAACAGTAGACGGTAGTAGTAACTGTACCTTAGGGGACTTTTTGGAAATTTGGACTGCATGTGGAATATGAGTTTCACTTTTTTTTTGGTGCTTCATGATGCGCAAAAAAAATTCGATGCGCACCCCTCTATTATGACCCCTGCCGGTACGTACGTACCGTAGAATCATCAACGTTGGTCCAAATTTTGTCAGTTGTTCGATCGACAGACTGAAATAGCATTTTGATGACGCAGCATCTGACGTATTTGTCGTCAGAATTCACGCAAGAATTGTACCGCGCGTTACGACCTTTCGTAGTTTGACATCACGCACATCAGCTGCCCACGATCTATGTCACTGTTGTCCGCTGATCTACCCATACGAGTACGCGTAGCGTCGGACTTACAG